>OY282588.1:20697630-20954630 GCA_958298965.1 Chrysolina haemoptera | reverse complement strand
AATACATAATAGTGGAACTACCTATAGCGGACACTACATAGCCTACTGTAGACCTCCGCGAGCACGTGGCATGAACATAATGATTCACTTGAAACCGCAATTCCATCTGAATCCCTCATGAGCAAAATGCCTATGATCTCTTCTAAGAGCAGGAAGACCTTTTAGATCATACTTAGATATTACTTATTCAAATTCGTCGAAAAAAAAATATCGCCAAGTCTCGACGAATTTTTTAAGGCTAAGTCCGACACATTTTTTTTTTCGAGTTATGAAAAATTTTCACTAACAACTTTTTGTTGATCTGATCGAGTTCAATGATATTCTTCTCACACTTTTTTCCATATCTTGTTTAGTTTTTGAGATTTTGATGCTTTCATAACAATAAATACATAGTAGTGGAACTACCTATAGCGGACACTACATAGCCTACTGTAGACCTTCGCGAGCACGTGGCATGAACATAATGATTCACTTGAAACCCCAATTCCATCTGAATCCCTCATGAGCAAAATGCCTATGATCTCTTCTAAGAGCAGGAAGACCTTTTAGATTATACTTAGCTATTTCGTTTGTCTTTTACTTTATATTGTGTGTATAATACGGACTCATTCAAATTCGACGAAATGAAAACTATCGCCAAGTCTCGACGAATTTTTTTAGGGTAAGTCCACACACAATTTTTTTTTTTCGAGATATGAAAAATGTTCACTTATAACTTTTTGTTGTGCTGATCGAGTCCAACGATATTCTTGCTACACATTTTTCCATATCTAGTTTAGTTTTTGAGATTTTGATGATTTCATAACAATAATAACTTACAGTGGAACCACCTACTTCGGACACTACATAGCCTACTGTAGACCTCCGCGAGCACGTGGCATGAACATAATGATTCACATGAAACCGCAATTCCATCTGAATCCCTTATGAGCAAAATGCCTATGATCTCTTCTAAGAGCAGGAAGGCCTTTTAGATTATACTAAGCTATTTCGTTTGTATTTTAATTTATATTGTGTGTTTGATACGGACTTATTCAAATTCATCGAAACGAAAACTATCGCCAAGTCTTGACGATTTTTTAATGCAAAGTCCGACACAATTTTTTTTTTTCGTGATATGAAAAATTTTCACCAACAACTTTTTGTTGATCTGATCGAGTTTAATGATATTCTTCGTACACTTTTTTCCATATCTTGTTTAGTTTTTGAGATTTTGATGCTTTCATAACAATAAATACATAATAGTGGAATTACCTATAGCGGACACTACAGAGCCTACTGTAGACCTCCGCGAGCACGTGGCATGACCATAATGATTCACTAGAAACACCAATTCCATCTGAATCCCTCATGAGCAAAATGCCTATGATCTCTTCGAAGTGCAGGAAGACCTTTTAGATTATACTAAGCCATTTCGTTTGTATTTCACATTTTATTGTGTGTATAATACGGACTTATTCAAATTCGTCGAAACGAAAACTATCGCCAAGTCTCGACGAATTTTGTAATCCAAGTCCGACACAATTTTTTTTTTTCGATATATGAAAAATTTTCTCCAACAACTTTTTGTTGACCTGATCGAGTTCAATGATATTCTTCGTATACTTTTTTCCATATCTTGTTTAGTATTTGAGATTTTGATGCTTTCATAACAATAAATACATAATATGGGAACTACCTACAGCGGACAATACATAGCCTACTGTAGACCTCTGCGAGAACGTGGCATGAATATGATGATTCAGTTGTAACCTCAATTTCATTTGAATTTCTCAGGAGCAAAATGCCTAAGAGCAGGAAGACCTTTTACTAAGCTTTCATATTTTGTTTGTATTTTATATTATATTGTGTGTTTAATACGGACTTATTCAAATTCTTCGAAACGAAAATTATCTCCAAGTCTCGACGAATTTTTTTTGGCCAAGTCTAGAACACTTTTTTTTTTCGAAATATGAAAAATTTTCACAAATAACTTTTTGTTGACTTGATCGAGTTCAAGGATATTCTTCGTACACTTTTTTCCATATCTTGTTTAGTTTTCGAGATTTTGATGCTTTCATAACAATAAATACATAATATGGGAACTACCTATAGCGGACACTACATAGCCTACTGTAGACCTCTGCGAGAACGTGGCATGAATATGATGATTCAGTTGTAACCCCAATTTCATTTGAATTTCTCAGGAGCAAAATGCCTAAGAGCAGTAAGACCTTTTACTAAGCTTTCATATTTTGTTTGTATTTTATATTATATTGTGTGTTTAATACGGACTTATTCAAATTTTTCGAAACGAAAATTATCTCCAAGTCTCGACGAATTTTTTTTGGCCAAGTCTAGAACACTTTTTTTTTTTGAAATATGAAAAATTTTCACAAATAACTTTTTGTTGACTTGATCGAGTTCAAGGATATTCTTCGTACACTTTTTTCCATATTTTGTTTAGTTTTCGAGATTTTGATGCTTTCATAACAATAAATACATAATAGTGGAACTACCTATAGCGGACACTACATAGCCTACTGTAGACCTCCGCGAGCACGTGGCATGAATATAATGATTCACTTGAAACCCCAATTCCATCTGAATCCCTCATGAGCAAAATGCCTATGATCTCTTCTAAGTGCAGGAAGACCTTTTAGATTATACTAAGCTATTTCGTTTGTATTTTAATTTATATTGTGTGTTTGATACGGACTTATTCAAATTCTTCGAAACGAAAATTATCTCCAAGTCTCGACGAATTTTTTTTGGCCAAGTCTAGAACACTTTTTTTTTTCGAAATATGAAAAATTTTCACAAATAACTTTTTGTTGACTTGATCGAGTTCAAGGATATTCTTCGTACACTTTTTTCCATATCTTGTTTAGTTTTCGAGATTTTGATGCTTTCATAACAATAAATACATAATAGTGGAACTACCTATAGCGGACACTACATAGCCTACTGTAGACCTCCGCGAGCACGTGGCATGAACATAATGATTCACTTGAAACCACAATTCCATCTGAATCCCTCATGAGCAAAATGCCTATGATCTCTTCTAAGAGCAGGAAGACCTTTTAGATCATACTTAGATATTTCGTTTGTATTTTACTTTATATTGTGTGTATAATACGGACTTATTCAAATTCGTCGAAAAAAAAACTATCGCCAAGTCTCGACGAATTTTTGAAGGCTAAGTCCGACACAATTTTTTTTTTCGAGATATGAAAAATTTTCACCAACAACTTTTTGTTGACCTGATCGAGTTTAATGATATTCTTCGTACACTTTTTTCCATATCTTGTTTAGTTTTCGAGATTTTGATGCTTTCATAACAATAAATACATAATAGTGGAACTACCTATAGCGGACACTACATAGCCTACTGTAGACCTCCGCGAGCACGTGGCATGAACATAATGATTCACTTGAAACCGCAATTCCATCTGAATCCCTCATGAGCAAAATGCCTATGATCTCTTCTAAGAGCAGGAAGACCTTTTAGATCATACTTAGATATTACTTATTCAAATTCGTCGAAAAAAAAATATCGCCAAGTCTCGACGAATTTTTTAAGGCTAAGTCCGACACATTTTTTTTTTCGAGTTATGAAAAATTTTCACTTACAACTTTTTGTTGATCTGATCGAGTTCAATGATATTCTTCTCACACTTTTTTCCATATCTTGTTTAGTTTTTGAGATTTTGATGCTTTCATAACAATAAATACATAATAGTGGAACTACCTATAGCGGACACTATATAGCCTACTGTAGACCTCCGCGAGCACGTGGCATGAACATAATGATTCACTCGAAACCCCAATTCCATCTGAATCCCTCATGAGCAAAGTGCCTATGATCTCTTCTAAGAGCAGGAAGACCTTTTAGATTATACTTAGCTATTTCGTTTGTCTTTTACTTTATATTGTGTGAATAATACGGACTCATTCAAATTCGACGAAATGAAAACTATCGCCAAGTCTCGACGAATTTTTTTAGGGTAAGTCCAGACACAATTTTTTTTTTCGAGATATGAAAAATGTTCACCAATAACTTTTTGTTGTGCTGATCGAGTCCAACGATATTCTCCCTACACATTTTTCCATATCTAGTTTAGTTTTTGAGATTTTGATGATTTCATAACAATAATTACTTACAATGGAACCACCTACTTCGGACACTACATAACCTACTGTAGACCTCCGCGAGCACGTGGCATGAACATAATGATTCACTTGAAACCCCAATTCCATCTGAATCCCTCATGAGCAAAATGCCTATGATCTCTTCTAAGAGCAGGAAGACCTTTTAGATCATACTTAGATATTTCGTTTGTATTTTACTTTATATTGTGTGTATAATACGGACTTATTCAAAATCGTCGAAAAAAAAACTATCGCCAAGTCTCGACGAATTTTTTAAGGCGAAGTCCGACACAATTTTTTTTTTCGAGATATGAAAAATTTTCACCAACAACTTTTTGTTGATCTGATCGAGTTCAATGATATTCTTCTCACACTTTTTTCCATATCTTGTTTAGTTTTTGAGATTTTGATGCTTTCATAACAATAAATACATAATAGTGGAACTACCTATAGCGGACACTACATAGCCTACTGTAGACCTTCGCGAGCACGTAGCATGAACATAATGATTCACTTGAAACCCCAATTCCATCTGAATCCCTCATGAGCAAAATGCCTATGATCTCTTCTAAGAGCAGGAAGACCTTTTAGATTATACTTAGCTATTTCGTTTGTATTTTACTTTATATTGTGTGTATAATACGGACTCATTCAAATTCGACGAAATGAAAACTATCGCCAAGTCTCGACGAATTTTTTTAGGGTAAGTCCAGACACAATTTTTTTTTTTCGAGATATGAAAAATGTTCACCAATAACTTTTTGTTGTGCTGATCGAGTCCAACGATATTCTCGCTACACATTTTTCCATATCTAGTTTAGTTTTTGAGATTTTGATGATTTCATAACAATAATTACTTACAGTGGAACCACCTACTTCGGACACTACATAGCCTACTGTAGACCTCCGCGAGCACGTGGCATGACCATAATGATTCACTAGAAACACCAATTCCATCTGAATCCCTCATGAGCAAAATGCCTATGATCTCTTCGAAGTGCAGGAAGACCTTTTAGATTATACTAAGCCATTTCGTTTGTATTTCACATTTTATTGTGTGTATAATACGGACTTATTCAAATTCGTCGAAACGAAAACTATCGCCAAGTCTCGACGAATTTTTTAATCCAAGTCCGACACAATTTTTTTTTTTCGAGATATGAAAAATTTTCACCAACAACTTTTTGTTGACCTGATCGAGTTTAATGATATTCTTCGTACACTTTTTTCCATATCTTGTTTAGTTTTCGAGATTTTGATGCTTTCATAACAATAAATACATAATATGGGAACTACCTACAGCGGACAATACATAGCCTACTGTAGACCTCTGCGAGAACGTGGCATGAATATGATGATTCAGTTGTAACCCCAATTTCATTTGAATTTCTCAGGAGCAAAATGCCTAAGAGCAGGAAGACCTTTTACTAAGCTTTCATATTTTGTTTGTATTTTATATTATATTGTGTGTTTAATACGGACTTATTCAAATTCTTCGAAACGAAAATTATCTCCAAGTCTCGACGAATTTTTTTTGGCCAAGTCTAGAACACTTTTTTTTTTCGAAATATGAAAAATTTTCACAAATAACTTTTTGTTGACTTGATCGAGTTCAAGGATATTCTTCGTACACTTTTTTCCATATCTTGTTTAGTTTTCGAGATTTTGATGCTTTCATAACAATAAATACATAATAGTGGAACTACCTATAGCGGACACTACATAGCCTACTGTAGACCTCCGCGAGCACGTGGCATGAATATAATGATTCACTTGAAACCCCAATTCCATCTGAATCCCTCATGAGCAAAATGCCTATGATCTCTTCTAAGTGCAGGAAGACCTTTTAGATTATACTAAGCCATTTCGTTTGTATTTCACATTTTATTGTGTGTATAATACGGACTTATTCAAATTCGTCGAAACGAAAACTATCGCCAAGTCTCGACGAATTTTTTAATCTTAGTCCGACACAATTTTTTTTTTTCGAGATATGAAAAATTTTCACCAATAACATTTTGTTGACCTGCTCGAGTCCAACGAAATTCTCTACATACTTTTTACCATATCTTGTTTAGTTCTTGAGATTTTGATGCTTTCATAATAATAAATACATAATAGTGGAACTACCTATAGCGGACACTACATAGCCTACTGTAGACCTCCGCGAGCACGTGGCATGAACATAATGATTCACTTGAAACCGCAATTCCATCTGAATCCTTTATGAGCAAAATGCCTATGATCTCTTCTAAGAGCAGGAAGGCCTTTTAGATTATACTAAGCTATTTCGTTTGTATTTTAATTTATATTGTGTGTTTGATACGGACTTATTCAAATCCGTCGAAACGAAAACTATCGCCAAGTCTTGACGATTTTTTAATGCAAAGTCCGACACAATTTTTTTTTTTCGTGATATGAAAAATTTTCACCAACAACTTTTTGTTGACCTGATCCAGTTTAATGATATTCTTCGTACACTTTTTTCCATATCTTGTTTAGTTTTTGAGATTTTGATGCTTTCATAACAATAAATACATAATAGTGGAATTACCTATAGCGGACACTACAGAGCCTACTGTAGACCTCCGCGAGCACGTGGCATGACCATAATGATTCACTAGAAACACCAATTCCATCTGAATCCCTCATGAGCAAAATGCCTATGATCTCTTCGAAGTGCAGGAAGACCTTTTAGATTATACTAAGCCATTTCGTTTGTATTTCACATTTTATTGTGTGTATAATACGGACTTATTCAAATTCGTCGAAACGAAAACTATCGCCAAGTCTCGACGAATTTTTTAATCTTAGTCCGACACAATTTTTTTTTTTTTCGAGATATGAAAAATTTTCACCAATAACATTTTGTTGACCTGATCGAGTCCAACGAAATTATCTACATACTTTTTTCCATATCTTGTTTAGTTTTCGAGATTTTGATGCTTTCATAACAATAAATACATAATAGTGGAACTACCTATAGCGGACACTACATAGCCTACTGTAGACCTACGCGAGCACGTGGCATGAACATAATGATTCACTTGAAACCGCAATTCCATCTGAATCCCTCAAGAGCAAAATGCCTATGATCTCTTCTAAGAGCAGGAAGGCCTTTTAGATTATACTAAGCTATTTCGTTTGTATTTTACTTTATATTGTGTGTATAATACGGACTTATTCAAATTCGTCGAAACGAAAACTATCGCCAAGTCCCGACGAATTTTTTAAGGCAAAGTCCGACACAATTTTTTTTTTTCGAGATTTGAAAAATTTTCACCAACAACTTTTTGTTGACCTGATCGAGTTCAATGATATTCTTCGTATACTTTTTTCCATATCTTGTTTAGTATTTGAGATTTTGATGCTTTCATAACAATAAATACATAATATGGGAACTACCTACAGCGGACAATACATAGCCTACTGTAGACCTCTGCGAGAACGTGGCATGAATATGATGATTCAGTTGTAACACCAATTCCATCTGAATCCCTCATGAGCAAAATGCCTATGATCTCTTCGAAGTGCAGGAAGACCTTTTAGATTATACTAAGCCATTTCGTTTGTATTTCACATTTTATTGTGTGTATAATACGGACTTATTTAAATTCGTCGAAACGAAAACTATCGCCAAGTCTCGACGAATTTTTTAATCCAAGTCCGACACAATTTTTTTTTTCGAGATATGAAAAATTTTCACCAACAACTTTTTGTTGACCTGATCGAGTTCAATGATATTCTTCTTACACTTTTTTTCATATCTTGTTTAGTTTTTGAGATTTTGATGCTTTCATAACAATAAATACATAATAGTGGAACTACCTACAGCGGACACTACATAGCCTACTGTAGACGTCTGCGAGAACGTGGCATGAATATGATGATTCAGTTGTAACCCCAATTTCATTTGAATTTCTCAGGAGCAAAATGCCTAAGAGCAGGAAGACCTTTTACTAAGCTTTCATATTTTGTTTGTATTTTATATTATATTGTGTGTTTAATACGGACTTATTCAAATTCTTCGAAACGAAAATTATCTCCAAGTCTCGACGAATTTTTTTTGGCCAAGTCTAGAACACTTTTTTTTTTCGAAATATGAAAAATTTTCACAAATAACTTTTTGTTGACTTGATCGAGTTCAAGGATATTCTTCGTACACTTTTTTCCATATTTTGTTTAGTTTTCGAGATTTTGATGCTTTCATAACAATAAATACATAATAGTGGAACTACCTATAGCGGACACTACATAGCCTACTGTAGACCTCCGCGAGCACGTGGCATGAACATAATGATTCACTTGAAACCGCAATTCCATCTGAATCCCTCATGAGCAAAATGCCTATGATCTCTTCTAAGAGCAGGAAGACCTTTTAGATCATACTTAGATATTACTTATTCAAATTCGTCGAAAAAAAAATATCGCCAAGTCTCGACGAATTTTTTAAGGCTAAGTCCGACACATTTTTTTTTTCGAGTTATGAAAAATTTTCACTTACAACTTTTTGTTGATCTGATCGAGTTCAATGATATTCTTCTCACACTTTTTTCCATATCTTGTTTAGTTTTTGAGATTTTGATGCTTTCATAACAATAAATACATAATAGTGGAACTACCTATAGCGGACACTATATAGCCTACTGTAGACCTCCGCGAGCACGTGGCATGAACATAATGATTCACTTGAAACCCCAATTCCATCTGAATCCCTCATGAGCAAAGTGCCTATGATCTCTTCTAAGAGCAGGAAGACCTTTTAGATTATACTTAGCTATTTCGTTTGTCTTTTACTTTATATTGTGTGAATAATACGGACTCATTCAAATTCGACGAAATGAAAACTATCGCCAAGTCTCGACGAATTTTTTTAGGGTAAGTCCAGACACAATTTTTTTTTTCGAGATATGAAAAATGTTCACCAATAACTTTTTGTTGTGCTGATCGAGTCCAACGATATTCTCCCTACACATTTTTCCATATCTAGTTTAGTTTTTGAGATTTTGATGATTTCATAACAATAATTACTTACAATGGAACCACCTACTTCGGACACTACATAACCTACTGTAGACCTCCGCGAGCACGTGGCATGAACATAATGATTCACTTGAAACCCCAATTCCATCTGAATCCCTCATGAGCAAAATGCCTATGATCTCTTCTAAGAGCAGGAAGACCTTTTAGATCATACTTAGATATTTCGTTTGTATTTTACTTTATATTGTGTGTATAATACGGACTTATTCAAAATCGTCGAAAAAAAAACTATCGCCAAGTCTCGACGAATTTTTTAAGGCGAAGTCCGACACAATTTTTTTTTTCGAGATATGAAAAATTTTCACCAACAACTTTTTGTTGATCTGATCGAGTTCAATGATATTCTTCTCACACTTTTTTCCATATCTTGTTTAGTTTTTGAGATTTTGATGCTTTCATAACAATAAATACATAATAGTGGAACTACCTATAGCGGACACTACATAGCCTACTGTAGACCTTCGCGAGCACGTGGCATGAACATAATGATTCACTTGAAACCCCAATTCCATCTGAATCCCTCATGAGCAAAATGCCTATGATCTCTTCTAAGAGCAGGAAGACCTTTTAGATTATACTTAGCTATTTCGTTTGTATTTTACTTTATATTGTGTGTATAATACGGACTCATTCAAATTCGACGAAATGAAAACTATCGCCAAGTCTCGACGAATTTTTTTAGGGTAAGTCCAGACACAATTTTTTTTTTTCGAGATATGAAAAATGTTCACCAATAACTTTTTGTTGTGCTGATCGAGTCCAACGATATTCTCGCTACACATTTTTCCATATCTAGTTTAGTTTTTGAGATTTTGATGATTTCATAACAATAATTACTTACAGTGGAACCACCTACTTCGGACACTACATAGCCTACTGTAGACCTCCGCGAGCACGTGGCATGAACATAATGATTCACTTGAAACCGCAATTCCATCTGAATCCCTTATGAGCAAAATGCCTATGATCTCTTCTAAGAGCAGGAAGGCCTTTTAGATTATACTAAGCTATTTCGTTTGTATTTTAATTTATATTGTGTGTTTGATACGGACTTATTCAAATTCGTCGAAACGAAAACTATCGCCAAGTCTTGACGATTTTTTAATGCAAAGTCCGACACAATTTTTTTTTTCGTGATATGAAAAATTTTCACCAATAACTTTTTGTTGATCTGATCGAGTTTAATGATATTCTTCGTACACTTTTTTCCATATCTTGTTTAGTTTTTGAGATTTTGATGCTTTCATAACAATAAATACATAATAGTGGAATTACCTATAGCGGACAATACAGAGCCTACTGTAGACCTCCGCGAGCACGTGGCATGACCATAATGATTCACTAGAAACACCAATTCCATCTGAATCCCTCATGAGCAAAATGCCTATGATCTCTTCGAAGTGCAGGAAGACCTTTTAGATTATACTAAGCCATTTCGTTTGTATTTCACATTTTATTGTGTGTATAATACGGACTTATTCAAATTCGTCGAAACGAAAACTATCGCCAAGTCTCGACGAATTTTTTAATCCAAGTCCGACACAATTTTTTTTTTTCGAGATATGAAAAATTTTCTCCAACAACTTTTTGTTGACCTGATCGAGTTCAATGATATTCTTCGTATACTTTTTTCCATATCTTGTTTAGTATTTGAGATTTTGATGCTTTCATAACAATAAATACATAATATGGGAACTACCTACAGCGGACAATACATAGCCTACTGTAGACCTCTGCGAGAACGTGGCATGAATATGATGATTCAGTTGTAACCCCAATTTCATTTGAATTTCTCAGGAGCAAAATGCCTAAGAGCAGGAAGACCTTTTACTAAGCTTTCATATTTTGTTTGTATTTTATATTATATTGTGTGTTTAATACGGACTTATTCAAATTCTTCGAAACGAAAATTATCTCCAAGTCTCGACGAATTTTTTTTGGCCAAGTCTAGAACACTTTTTTTTTTCGAAATATGAAAAATTTTCACAAATAACTTTTTGTTGACTTGATCGAGTTCAAGGATATTCTTCGTACACTTTTTTCCATATCTTGTTTAGTTTTCGAGATTTTGATGCTTTCATAACAATAAATACATAATAGTGGAACTACCTATAGCGGACACTACATAGCCTACTGTAGACCTCCGCGAGCACGTTGCATGAATATAATGATTCACTTGAAACCCCAATTCCATCTGAATCCCTCATGAGCAAAATGCCTATGATCTCTTCTAAGTGCAGGAAGACCTTTTAGATTATACTAAGCCATTTCGTTTGTATTTCACATTTTATTGTGTGTATAATACGGACTTATTCAAATTCGTCGAAACGAAAACTATCGCCAAGTCTCGACGAATTTTTTAATCTTAGTCCGACACAATTTTTTTTTTTCGAGATATGAAAAATTTTCACCAATAACATTTTGTTGACCTGCTCGAGTCCAACGAAATTCTCTACATACTTTTTACCATATCTTGTTTAGTTCTTGAGATTTTGATGCTTTCATAATAATAAATACATAATAGTGGAACTACCTATAGCGGACACTACATAGCCTACTGTAGACCTCCGCGAGCACGTGGCATGAACATAATGATTCACTTGAAACCGCAATTCCATCTGAATCCTTTATGAGCAAAATGCCTATGATCTCTTCTAAGAGCAGGAAGGCCTTTTAGATTATACTAAGCTATTTCGTTTGTATTTTAATTTATATTGTGTGTTTGATACGGACTTATTCAAATCCGTCGAAACGAAAACTATCGCCAAGTCTCGACGAATTTTTTAATCTTAGTCCGACACAATTTTTTTTTTTTCGAGATATGAAAAATTTTCACCAATAACATTTTGTTGACCTGATCGAGTCCAACGAAATTATCTACATACTTTTTTCCATATCTTGTTTAGTTTTCGAGATTTTGATGCTTTCATAACAATAAATACATAATAGTGGAACTACCTATAGCGGACACTACATAGCCTACTGTAGACCTACGCGAGCACGTGGCATGAACATAATGATTCACTTGAAACCGCAATTCCATCTGAATCCCTCAAGAGCAAAATGCCTATGATCTCTTCTAAGAGCAGGAAGGCCTTTTAGATTATACTAAGCTATTTCGTTTGTATTTTACTTTATATTGTGTGTATAATACGGACTTATTCAAATTCGTCGAAACGAAAACTATCGCCAAGTCCCGACGAATTTTTTAAGGCAAAGTCCGACACAATTTTTTTTTTTCGAGATTTGAAAAATTTTCACCAACAACTTTTTGTTGACCTGATCGAGTTCAATGATATTCTTCGTATACTTTTTTCCATATCTTGTTTAGTATTTGAGATTTTGATGCTTTCATAACAATAAATACATAATATGGGAACTACCTACAGCGGACAATACATAGCCTACTGTAGACCTCTGCGAGAACGTGGCATGAATATGATGATTCAGTTGTAACACCAATTCCATCTGAATCCCTCATGAGCAAAATGCCTATGATCTCTTCGAAGTGCAGGAAGACCTTTTAGATTATACTAAGCCATTTCGTTTGTATTTCACATTTTATTGTGTGTATAATACGGACTTATTCAAATTCGTCGAAACGAAAACTATCGCCAAGTCTCGACGAATTTTTTAATCCAAGTCCGACACAATTTTTTTTTTCGAGATATGAAAAATTTTCACCAACAACTTTTTGTTGACCTGATCGAGTTCAATGATATTCTTCTTACACTTTTTTTCATATCTTGTTTAGTTTTTGAGATTTTGATGCTTTCATAACAATAAATACATAATAGTGGAACTACCTACAGCGGACACTACATAGCCTACTGTAGACGTCTGCGAGAACGTGGCATGAATATGATGATTCAGTTGTAACCCCAATTTCATTTGAATTTCTCAGGAGCAAAATGCCTAAGAGCAGGAAGACCTTTTACTAAGCTTTCATATTTTGTTTGTATTTTATATTATATTATGTGTTTAATACGGACTTATTCAAATTCTTCGAAACGAAAATTATCTCCAAGTCTCGACGAACTTTTTTTGGCCAAGTCTAGAACACTTTTTTTTTTCGAAATATGAAAAATTTTCACAAATAACTTTTTGTTGACTTGATCGAGTTCAAGGATATTCTTAGTACACTTTTTTCCATATCTTGTTTAGTTTTTGAGATCTTGATGCTTTCATAACAATAAATACATAATAGTGGAATTACCTATAGCGGACACTACAGAGCCTACTGTAGACCTCCGCGAGCACGTGGCATAACCATAATGATTCACTAGAAACACCAATTCCATCTGAATCCCTCATGAGCAAAATGCCTATGATCTCTTCTAAGTGCAGGAAGACCTTTTAGATTATACTAAGCCATTTCGTTTGTATTTCACATTTTATTGTGTGTATAATACGGACTTATTCAAATTCGTCGAAACGAAAACTATCGCCAAGTCTCGACGAATTTTTTAATCTTAGTCCGACACAATTTTTTTTTTTCGAGATATGAAAAATTTTCACCAATAACATTTTGTTGACCTGATGGAGTCCAACGAAATTCTCTACATACTTTTTTCCATATCTTGTTTAGTTTTTGAGATTTTGATGCTTTCATAACAATAAATACATAATAGTGGAACTACCTATAGCGGACACTACAGAGCCTACTTCAGACCTCCGCGAGCACGTGGCATGAACATAATGATTCACTTGAAACCGCAATTCCATATGAATCCCTCATGAGCAAAATGCCTATGATCTCTTCTAAGAGCAGGAAGGCCTTTTAGATTATACTAAGCTATTTCGTTTGTATTTTACTTTATATTGTGTGTATAATACGGACTTATTCAAATTCGTCGAAACGAAAACTATCGCCAAGTCCCGACGAATTTTTTAAGGCAAAGTCCGACACAATTTTTTTTTTTCGAGATTTGAAAAATTTTCACCAACAACTTTTTGTTGACCTGATCGAGTTCAATGATATTCTTCGTATACTTTTTTCCATATCTTGTTTAGTTTTTGAGATTTTGATGCTTTCATAACAATAAATACATAATATGGAAACTACCTACAGCGGACACTACATAGCCTACTGTAGACCTCTGCGAGAACGTGGCATGAATATGATGATTCAGTTGTAACCCCAATTTCATTTGAATTTCTCAGGAGCAAAATGCCTAAGAGCAGGAAGACCTTTTACTAAGCTTTCACATTTTGTTTGTATTTTATATTATATTATGTGTTTAATACGGACTTATTCAAATTCTTCGAAACGAAAATTATCTCCAAGTCTCGACGAATTTTTTTTGGCCAAGTCTAGAACACTTTTTTTTTTCGAAATATGAAAAATTTTCACAAATAACTTTTTGTTGACTTGATCGAGTTCAAGGATATTCTTCGTACACTTTTTTCCATATCTTGTTTAGTTTTCGAGATTTTGATGCTTTCATAACAATAAATACATAATAGTGGAACCACCTATAGCGGACACTACATAGCCTACTGTAGACCTCCGCGAGCACGTGGCATGAACATAATGATTCACTTGAAACCCCAATTCCATCTGAATCCCTCATGAGCAAAATGCCTATGATCTCTTCTAAGAGCAGGAAGACCTTTTAGATCATACTTAGATATTTCGTTTGTATTTTACTTTATATTGTGTGTATAATACGGACTTATTCAAATTCGTCGAAAAAAAAACTATCGCCAAGTCTCGACGAATTTTTTAAGGCTAAGTCCGACACAATTTTTTTTTTCGAGATATGAAAAATTTTCACCAACAACTTTTTGTTGACCTGATCGAGTTTAATGATATTCTTCGTACACTTTTTTCCATATCTTGTTTAGTTTTTGAGATTTTATGCTTTCATAACAATAAATACATAATAGTGGAATTACCTATAGCGGACACTACATAGCCTACTGTAGACCTCCGCGAGCACGTGGCATGACCATAATGATTCACTAGAAACACCAATTCCATCTGAGTCCCTCAGGAGCAAAATGCCTATGATCTCTTCTAAGTGCAGGAAGACCTTTTAGATTATACTAAGTTATTTCGTTTGTATTTTACTTTATATTGTGTGTATAATACGGACTTATTCAAATTCGTCGAAACGAAAACTATCGCCAAGTCTCGACGAATTTCTTGAGGCCAACCGACACAATTTTTTTTTTTGAGATATGAAAAATTTTCACCAATAACATTTTGATCGAGTCCAACGATATTCTCTACATACTTTTTTCCATATCTTGTTTAGTTCTTGAGATTTTGATGCTTTCATAATAATAAATACATAATAGTGGAACTACCTATAGCGGACACTACATAGCCTACTGTAGACCTCCGCGAGCACGTGGCTTGAACATAATGATTCACTAGAAACACCAATTCCATCTGAATCCCTCAGGAGCAAAATGCCTATGATCTCTTCTAAGTGCAGGAAGACCTTTTAGATTATACTAAGTTATTTCGTTTGTATTTTACTTTATATTGTGTGTATAATACGGACTTATTCAAATTCGTCGAAACGAAAACTATCGCCAAGTCTCGACGAATTTCTTGAGGCCAAGTCCGACACAATTTTTTTTTTCGAGATATGAAAAATTTTCACCAATAACATTTTGATCGAGTCCAACGATATTCTCTACATACTTTTTTCCATACCTTGTTTAGTTTTTGAGATTTTGTGCTTTCATAACAATAAATACATAATAGTGGAACTACCTATAGCGGACACTACATAGCCTACTGTAGACCTCCGCGAGCACGTGGCATGAACATAATGATTCACTAGAAACACCAATTCCATCTGAATCCCTCATGAGCAAAATGCCTATGATCTCTTCTAAGAGCAGGAAGACCTTTTAGATTATATTAAGCTATTTCGTTTGTATTTTACATTATATTGTGTGTTTAATACGGACTTATTCGAATTCGTCGAAACGAAAACTATCGCCAAGTTTCGACGAATTTCTTGAAGCTAAGTCCGACACATTTTTTTTTTCTAGAGATATGAAAAATGTTCACCAATAACTTTTTGTTGAGCTGATCGAGTTCAATGATATTCTCCCCACACATTTTTCCATATCTAGTTTAGTTTTAGAGATTTTGATGATTTCATAACAATAATTACTTACAGTGGAACCACCTACTTCGGACACTACATAACCTACTGTAGACCTCCGCGAGCACGTGGCATAAACATAATGATTCACCTCAAACCCCAATTCATTCTGAATCCCTCAAGAGAAAAATGCCTATGATCTCCTCTAAGAGCAGGAAGACCTCTTAGATTATACTAAGCTATTTCGTTTGTATTTTACATTATATTGTGTTTATAATACGGACTTATTCAAATTCGTCGAAACGAAAACTATCGCCAAGTCTCGACGAATTTTTTTAATCTAAGTCAGACACAATTTTTTTTTTTTCGAGATATGAAAAATTTTCACCAATAACATTTTGTTGACCTGATCGAGTCCAACGATATTCTCTACATAATTTTTTCCATATCTTGTTTAGTTTTTGAGATTTTGATGCTTTCATGACAATGAATACATAATAGTGGAACTACCTTTAGCGGACACTACATAGCCTACTGTAGACCTCCGCGAGCACGTGGCATGAACATAATGATTCACTTGAAACCCCAATTCCATCTGAATCCCTCATGAGCAAAATGCCTATGATCTCTTCTAAGAGCAGGAAGACCTTTTAGATTATACTTAGCTATTTCGTTTGTCTTTTACTTTATATTGTGTGTATAATACGGACTCATTCAAATTCGACGAAATGAAAACTATCGCCAAGTCTCGACGAATTTTTTTAGGGAAAGTCCAGACACAATTTTTTTTTTTCGAGATATGAAAAATGTTCACCAATAACTTTTTGTTGTGCTGATCGAGTCCAACGATATTCTCCCTACACATTTTTCCATATCTAGTTTAGTTTTTGAGATTTTGATGATTTCATAACAATAATTACTTACAGTGGAACCACCTACTTCGGACACTACATAACCTACTGTAGACCTCCGCGAGCACGTGGCATAAACATAATGATTCACTTCAAACCCCAATTCCATCTGAATCCCTCAAGAGCAAAATGCCTATGATCTCCTCTAAGAGCAGGAAGACCTCTTAGATTATACTAAGCTATTTCGTATTTTAATTTATATTGTGTGTTTAATACGGACTTATTCAAATTCGTCGAAACGAAAACTATCGCCAAATCTTGACGAATTTTTTAATGCAAAGTCCGACATAATTTTTTTTTTTCGAGATATGAAAAATTTTCACCAACAACTTTTTGTTGACCTGATCGAGTTTAATGATATTCTTCGTACACTTTTTTCCATATCTTGTTTAGTTTTTGAGATTTTATGCTTTCATAACAATAAATACATAATAGTGGAATTACCTATAGCGGACACTACAGAGCCTACTGTAGACCTCCGCGAGCACGTGGCATGACCATAATGATTCACTAGAAACACCAATTCCATCTGAATCCCTCATGAGCAAAATGCCTATGATCTCTTCGAAGTGCAGGAAGACCTTTTAGATTATACTAAGCCATTTCGTTTGTATTTCACATTTTATTGTGTGTATAATACGGACTTATTCAAATTCGTCGAAACGAAAACTATCGCCAAGTCTCGACGAATTTTTTAATCCAAGTTCGACACATTTTTTTTTTTTCGAGATATGAAAAATTTTCACCAATAACATTTTGTTGACCTGATCGAGTCCAACGAAATTCTCTTCATACTTTTTTCCATATCTTGTTTAGTTCTTGAGATTTTGATGCTTTCATAATAATAAATACATAATAGTGGAACTACCTATAGCGGACACTACATAGCCTACTGTAGACCTCCGCGAGCACGTGGCATGAACATAATGATTCACTAGAAACACCAATTCCATCTGAGTCCCTCAGGAGCAAAATGCCTATGATCTCTTCTAAGTGCAGGAAGACCTTTTAGATTATACTAAGTTATTTCGTTTGTATTTTACTTTATATTGTGTGTATAATACGGACTTATTCAAATTCGTCGAAACGAAAACTATCGCCAAGTCTCGACGAATTTATTGAGGCCAAGTCCGACACAATTTTTTTTTTCGAGATATGAAAAATTTTCACCAATAACATTTTGATCGAGTCCAACGATATTCTCTACATACTTTTTTCCATATCTTGTTTAGTTCTTGAGATTTTGATGCTTTCATAATAATAAATACATAATAGTGGAACTACCTATAGCGGACACTACATAGCCTACTGTAGACCTCCGCGAGCACGTGGCATGAACATAATGATTCACTAGAAACACCAATTCCATCTGAATCCCTCAGGAGCAAAATGCCTATGATCTCTTCTAAGTGCAGGAAGACCTTTTAGATTATACTAAGTTATTTCGTTTGTATTTTACTTTATATTGTGTGTATAATACGGACTTATTCAAATTCGTCGAAACGAAAACTATCGCCAAGTCTCGACGAATTTCTTGAGGCCAAGTCCGACACAATTTTTTTTTTTCGAGATATGAAAAATTTTCACCAATAACATTTTGATCGAGTCCAACGATATTCTCTACATACTTTTTTCCATACCTTGTTTAGTATTTGAGATTTTGTGCTTTCATAACAATAAATACATAATAGTGGAACTACCTAAGCGGACACTACATAGCCTACTGTAGACCTCCGCGAGCACGTGGCATGAACATAATGATTCACTAGAAACACCAATTCCATCTGAATCCCTCATGAGCAAAATGCCTATGATCTCTTCTAAGAGCAGGAAGACCTTTTAGATTATATTAAGCTATTTCGTTTGTATTTTACATTATATTGTGTGTTTAATACGGACTTATTCGAATTCGTCGAAACGAAAACTATCGCCAAGTTTCGACGAATTTCTTGAAGCTAAGTCCGACACATTTTTTTTTTCTCGAGATATCAAAAATTTTCACCAATAACTTTTTGTTGACCTGATCGAGTCCAACGATATTCTCTCCATACTTTTTTCCATATCTTCTTTAGTTCTTGAGATTTTGATGCTTTCATAACAATAAATACATAATAAGGTACCTACTGCGGACACTACATAGCCTACTGTAGGCCAAGGCCAAGGCCAAGTCCAGACCCATTTTTTTTTTTTCGAGATATGAAAAATTTTCAAACATAACTTATTGTTGACCTGATCGAGTGCAACGATATTCTCCCCAAACATTTTTCCATATCTTGTTTAGTTTTTGAGATTTGAATGCTTTCATAACAATAATTACTTAATAGTGGAACTACCTACAGCGGACACTACATAGCCTACTGTAAATCTCCGCGAGCACGTGGCATGAACATAATGATTCACTAGAAAGACCAATTCAATCTGAATCCCTCATGAGCAAAATGCCTATGATCTCTTCTAAGAGCAGGAAGACCTTTTAGATTATACTATTTCGTTTGTACTTTACATTATATTGTGTGTTTAATACGGACTTAGAATTCGTCGAAACGAAAACTATCGCCAAGTCTCGACGAATTTCTTGAAGCTAAGTCCGACTCATTTTTTTTTTCTCGAGATATCAAAAATTTTCACCAATAACTTTTTGTTGACCTGATCGAGTCCAACGATATTCTCTCCATACTTTTTTCCATATCTTGTTTAGTTTTTGAGATTTTGATGCTTTCATAACAATAAATACATAATAAGGTACCTACTGCGGACACTACATAGCCTACTGTAGGCCAAGGCCAAGGCCAAGTCCAGCCCCATTTTTTTTTTTCGAGATATGAAAAATTTTCAATCATAACTTATTGTTGACCTGATCGAGTGCAACAATATTCTCCCCAAACATTTTTCCATATCTTGTTCAGTTTTTGAGATTTGGATGCTTTCATAACAATAATTACTTAATAGTGGAACTACCTACAGCGGACACTACATAGCCTACTGTAAATCTCCGCGGGCACGTGGCATGAACATAATGATTCACTTGAAACCGCAATTCCATCTGAATCCCCTATGAGCAAAATGCCTATGATATCTTCTAAGAGCAGGAAGACCTTTTAGATTATACTAAGCTATTTCGTTTGTATTTTACTTTATATTGTGTGTATAATACGGATTTATTCAAATTCGTCGAAACGAAAACTATCGCCAAGTCTCGACGAATTTTTTAAGGCTAAGTCCGACACAATTTTTTTTTTTCGAGATATGAAAAATTTTCACCAACAACATTTTGTTAACCTTATCGAGTTCAATGATATTCTTCGTACACTTTTTTCCATATCTTGTTGAGTTTTTGAGATTTTGATGCTTTCATAACAATAAATACATAATAGTGGAACTACCTATAGCGGACAATACATAGCCTACTGTAGACCTCCGCGAGCACGTGGCATGGACATAATGATTCACTAGAAACACCAATTCCATCTGAATCCCTCATGAGCAAAATGCCTATGATCTCTTCTAAGAGCAGGAAGACCTTTTAGATTATACTAAGCTATTTCGTTCGTATTTTACTTTATATTGTGTGTATAATACGGACTTATTCAAATTCGTCGAAACGAAAACTATCGTCAAGTCTCGACGAATTTTTTAAGGCTAAGTCCGACACAATTTTTTTTTTTTCGAGATATGAAAAATTTTCACCAACAACTTTTTGTTGACCTGATCGAGTTCAATGATATTCTTCGTACACTTTTTTCCATATCTTGTTTAGTTTTTGAGATCTTGATGCTTTCATAACAATAAATACATAATAGTGGATTTACCTATAGTGGACACTACAGAGCCTACTGTAGACCTCCGCGAGCACGTGGCATGTCCATAAAGATTCACTAGAAACACCAATTCCATCTGAATCCCTCATGAGCAAAATGCCTATGATCTCTTCTAATTGCAGGAAGACCTTTTAGATTATACTAAGCCATTTCGTTTGTATTTCACATTTTATTGTGTGTATAAAACGGACTTATTCAAATTCGTCGAAACGAAAACTATCGCCAAGTCTCGACGAATTTTTTAATCTAAGTCCGACACAATTTTTTTTTTCGAGATATGAAAAATTTTCTCCAATAACATTTTGTTGACCTGATCGAGTCCAACGAAATTCTCTTCATACTTTTTTCCATATATTGTTTAGTTCTTGAGATTTTGATGCTTTCATAATAATAAATACGTAATAGTGTAACTACCTATAGCGGACACTACATAGCCTACTGTAGACTCCGCGAGCACGTGGCATGAACATAATGATTCACTTGAAACCGCAATTCCATCTGAATCCCTCATGAGCAAAATGCCTATGATCTCTTCTAAGAGCAGGAAGGCCTTTTAGATTATACTAAGATATTTCGTTTGTATTTTAATTTATATTGTGTGTTTAATACGGACTTATTCAAATTCGTCGAAACGAAAACTATCGCCAAGTCTTGACGAATTTTTTAATGCAAAGTCCGACACAATTTTTTTTTTTTCGAGATATGAAAAATTTTCACCAACAACTATTTGTTGACCTGATCGAGTTTAATGATATTCTTCGTACACTTTTTTCCATATCTTGTTTAGTTTTTGAGATTTTGATGCTTTCATAACAATAAATACATAACAGTGGAACTACCTATAGCGGACACTACATAGCCTACTTTAGACCTCCGCGAGCACGTGGCATGAACATAATGAGTCACTAGAAACACCAATTCCATCTGAATCCCTCAGGAGCAAAATGCCTATGATCTCTTCTAAGAGCAGGAAGACCTTTTAGATTATACTAAGCTATTTCGTTTGTATATTACATTATATTGTGTGTTTAATATGGACTTATTCAAATTCGTCGAAACGAAAATTATTGCCAAATCTCGACGAATTTTTTTAGGCCAAGTCTAGACACAATTTTTTTTTTCGAGAAAAATTTTCATCATTAACTTTTTGTTGACCTGATCGAGTTCAATGATATTCTCCGTACACTTTTTTCCATAACTTGTTTAGTTTTTGAGATTTTGATGATTTCATAAGAATAATTACTTTATAGTGGAACCACCTACAGCGGACACTACATAGCCTACTGTACACCTCCGCGAGCACGTGGCATGAACATAATGATTCACTTAAAACCCCAATTCCATTTGAATCCCTCATGTTCCCTCATGTTCTTTCTATGAGCAGGAAGTCCTATCAGATACCCAGTTTTATTTCATATTTCGTTTGTATTTTACATTATATTGTATGTATAATACGGACCTATTCAAATTCGTCGAAACGAAACTATTTGCCAAGTCACGACGAAATTTTTTAGGCTTAGTCCAGACACAATTTTTTTTTTCGAGTTTTGAAAAATTTTCACCAATAACTTTCTGTTGACCTGATCGAGTCCAACGATATTATATATTATATTATATATTCTCCCTACACATTTTTCCATATCTTGTTTAGTTTTTGAGATTTTGATGCTTTCATAACAATAATTACTTATTAGTGGAACTACCTACAGCGGACACTACATAGCCTACTGTAGACTTTCGCGAGCACGTGGCATAAACATAATGATTCACTTCAAACCCCAATTCCATCTGAATCCCTCAAGAGCAAAATGCCTATGATCTCTTCTAAGTGCAGGAAGACCTTTTAGATTATACTAAGCCATTCCGTTTGTATTTCACATTTTATTGTGTGTATAATACGGACTTATTCAAATTCGTCGAAACGAAACTATCGCCAAGTCTCGACGAATTTTTTTAATCTAAGTCCGACACAATTTTATTTTTTTCGAGATATGAAAAATTTTCACCAATAACATTTTGTTGACCTGATCGAGTCCAACGATATTCTCCACATACTTTTTTCCATATCTTGTTTAGTTTTTGAGATTATGATGCTTTCATAACAATAAATACATAATAGTGGAACTACCTACAGCGGACACTACATAGCCTACTGTAAATCATTGCGAGCACGTGGCATGAACATAATGATTCACTTGAAACCGCAATTCCATCTGAATCCCTTATGAGCAAAATGACTATGATCTCTTCTAAGAGCAGGAAGGCCTTTTAGATTATACTAAGCTATTTCGTTTGTATTTTAATTTAAATTGTGTGTTTAATACGGACTTATTCAAATTCGTCGAAACGAAAACTATCGACAAGTCTTGACGAATTTTTTAATGCAAAGTCCGACACAATTTTTTTATTTCGAGATATGAAAAATTTTCACCAACAACTTTGTGTTGAACTGATCGAGTTTAGTGATATTCTTCGTACACTTTTTTCCATATCTTGTTTAGTTTTCGAGATTTTGATGCTTTCATAACAATAAATACATAACAGTGGAACTACCTATAGCGGACACTACATAGCCTACTTTAGACCTCCGCGAGCACGTGGCATGAACATAATGATTCACTAGAAACACCAATTCCATCTGAATCCCTCAGGAGCAAAATGCCTATGATCTCTTCTAAGAGCAGGAAGACCTTTTAGATTTTACTAAGCTATTTCGTTTGTATTTTACTTTATATTGTGTGTATAATACGGACTTATTCAAATTCGTCGAAACGAAAACTATCGCCAAGTCTCGACGAATTTTTTAATGCTAAGTCCGACACAATTTTTTTTTTCGAGATATGAAAAATTTTCACCAACAACTTTTTGTTGATCGAGTTCAATGATATTCTTCGTACACTTTTTTCCATATCTTGTTTAGTTTTTGAGATCTTGATGCTTTCATAACAATAAATACATAATAGTGGAATTACCTATAGCGGACATTACAGAGCCTACTGTAGACCTCCGCGAGCACGTGGCATGACCATAATGATTCACTAGAAACACCAATTCCATCTGAATCCCTCATGAGCAAAATGCCTATGATCTCTTCTAAGTGCAGGAAGACCTTTAAGGGAGGAGAAAAAAAAAGCCATTTCGTTTGTATTTCACATTTTATTGTGTGTTTAATACGGACTTATTCAAATTTGTCGAAACGAAATCTATCGCCAAGTCTTGACGAATTTTTTAATGCAAGTCCGACATAATTTTTTTTTTTTCGAGATATGAAAAATTTTCACCAACAACTTTTTGTTGACCTGATCGAGTTTAATGATATTCTTCGTACACTTTTTTCCATATCTTGTTTAGTTTTTGAGATTTTGATGCTTTCATAACAATAAATACATAATAGTGGAACTACCTATAGCGGACACTACATAGCCTACTTTAGACCTCCGCGAGCACGTGGCATGAACATAATGATTCACTAGAAACACCAATTCCATCTGAATCCCCCATGAGCAAAATGCCTATGATCTCTTCTAAGTGCAGGAAGACCTTTAAGGGAGGAGAAAAAAAAGCCATTTCGTTTGTATTTCACATTTTATTGTGTGTATAATACGGACTTATTCAAATTCATCGAAACGAAAACTATCGCCAAGTCTCGACGAATTTTTTAATCTAAGTCCGACACAATTTTTTTTTTTTGAGATATGAAAAATTTTCACCAATAACATTTTGTTTACCTGATCGAGTCCAACGATATTCTCTTCATACTTCTTTCCATATCTTGTTCAGTTTTTGAGATTTTGATGCTTTCATAACAATAAATACATAATAGTGGAACTACCTATAGCGGACACTACAGAGCCTACTGTAGACCTCCTCGAGCACGTGGCATGAACATAATGATTCACTAGAAACACCAATTCCATCTGAATCCCTCATGAGCAAAATGCCTATGATCTCTTCCAAGAGCAGGAAGGCCTTTTAGATTATACTAAGCTATTTCGTTTGTATTTTAGTTTATATTGTGTGTTTAAAACGGACTTATTCAAATTCGTCGAAACGAAAACTTTCGCCAAGTCTTGACGAATTTTTTAATGCAAAGTCCGACACAATTTTTTTTTTTCGAGATATGAAAAATTTTCACCAACAACTTTTTGTTGACCTGATCGAGTTCAATGATATTCTTCGTACACTTTTTTCCATATTTTGTTTAGTTTTTGAGATTTTGATGCTTTCATAACAATAAATTCATAATAGTGGAACTACCTATAGCGGACACTACATAGCCTACTTTAGACCTCCGCGAGCACGTGGCATGAACATAATGATTCACTAGAAACACCAATTCCATCTGAATCCCTCAGGAGCAAAATGCCTATGATCTCTTTCTAGGAAGACCTTTTAGATTATACTAAGCTATTTCGTTTGTATTTTACTTTATATTGTGTGTATAATACGGACTTATTCAAATTCGTCGAATTAAAAACTATCGCCAAGTCTCGACGAATTTTTTAAGGCCAAGTCCGACACAATTTTTTTTTTTCGAGATATGAAAAATTTTCACCAATAACATTTTGTTGACCTGATCGAGACCTACGATATTCTCTCCATACTTTTTTCCATATCTTGTTTAGTTTTTGAGATTTTGATGCTTTCATAACAATAAATACATAATAGAGGAACTACCTATAGCGGACACTACAGAGCCTACTGTAGACCTCCGCGAGCACGTGGCATGAACATAATGATTCACTAGAAACACCAATTCCATCTGAATCCCTCAGGAGCAAAATGCCTATGATCTCTTTTAAGAGTAGGAAGACCTTTTAGATTATACTAAGCTATTTCGTTTGTATTTTACTTTATATTGTGTGTATAATACGGACTTATTCAAATTCGTCGAAACGAAAACTATCGCCAAGTCTTGACGAATTTTTTAATGCAAAGTCCGACATATTTTTTTTTTTTTTTCGAGATATGAAAAATTTTCATCAACAACTTTTTGTTGACCTGATCGAGTTTAATGATATTCTTCGTACACTTTTTTCCATATCTTGTTTAGTTTTTGAGATGTTGATGCTTTCATAACAATAAATACATAATAGTGGAACTACCTATAGCGGACACTACATAGCCTACTGTAGACCTCCGCGAGCACGTGGCATGAACATAATGATTCACTTGAAACCGCAATTCCATCTGAATCCCTCATGAGCAAAATGCCTATGATTTCTTCTAAGAGCAGGAAGGCCTTTTAGATTATACTAAGCTATTTATTTCGTTTGTATTTTAGTTTATATTGTGTGTTTAATACGGACTTATTCAAATTCGTCGAAACGAAAACTATCGCCAAGTCTTGAATTTTTTAAGGCAAAGTCCGACACAATTTTTTTTTTTCGAGATATGAAAAATTTTCACCAACAACTTTTTGTTGACCTGATCGAGTTTAATGATATTCTTCGTACACTTTTTTCCATATCTTGTTTAGTTTTTGAGATTTTGATGCTTTCATAACAATAAATACATATTAGTGGAACTACCTATAGCGGACACTACATAGCCTACTTTAGACCTCCGCGAGCACGTGTTTGTTGACCTGATCGAGTTCAATGATATTCTTCGTACACTTTTTTCCATATCTTGTTTAGTTTTTGAGATTTTGATGCTTTCATAACAATAAATACATAATAGTGGAACTACCTATAGCGGACACTACATAGCCTACTTTAGACCTCCGCGAGCACGTGGCATGAACATAATGATTCACTAGAAACACTAATTCTATCTGAATCCCTCATGAGCAAAATGCCTATGATCTCTTCTAAGTGCAGGAAGACCTTTAAGGGAGGAGAAAAAAAAGCCATTTCGTTTGTATTTCACATTTTATTGTGTGTATAATACGGACTTTTTCAAATTCGTCGAAACGAAAACTATCGCCAAGTCTCGCCGAATTTCTTGAGGCCAAGTCCGACACAATTTTTTTTTTTCGAGATATGAAAAATTTTCACCAATAACTTTTTTTTGACCTGATCGAGTCCTACGATATTTTCTCCATACTTTTTTCCATATCTTGTTTAATTTTGAGATTTTGATGCTTTCATAACAATAAATACATAATAGTGGAACTACCTATAGCGGACACTACAGAGCCTACTGTAGACCTCCGCGAGCACGTGGCATGAACATAATGATTCCCTAGAAACATCAATTCCATCTGAATCCCTCAGGAGCAAAATGCCTATGATCTCTTCTAAGAGCAGGAAGACCTTTTAGATTATACTAAGCTATTTCGTTTGTATATTACATTATATTGTGTGTTTAA
Organism: Chrysolina haemoptera; assembly: GCA_958298965.1. Lineage (NCBI taxonomy): Eukaryota > Metazoa > Arthropoda > Insecta > Coleoptera > Chrysomelidae > Chrysolina > Chrysolina haemoptera. The sequence continues at coordinate 20,927,347 of OY282588.1, read as the reverse complement.
TATGGACTTATTCAAATTCGTCGAAACGAAAATTATTGCCAAATCTCGACGAATTTTTTTAGGCCAAGTCTAGACACAATTTTTTTTTTCGAGAAAAATTTTCATCATTAACTTTTTGTTGACCTGATCGAGTTCAATGATATTCTCCGTACACTTTTTTCCATAACTTGTTTAGTTTTTGAGATTTTGATGATTTCTTAAGAATAATTACTTTATAGTGGAACCACCTACAGCGGACACTACATAGCCTACTGTACACCTCCGCGAGCACGTGGCATGAACATAATGATTCACTTAAAACCCCAATTCCATTTGAATCCCTCATGTTCCCTCATGTTCTTTCTATGAGCAGGAAGTCCTATCAGATACCCAGTTTTATTTCATATTTCGTTTGTATTTTACATTATATTGTATGTATAATACGGACCTATTCAAATTCGTCGAAACGAAACTATTTGCCAAGTCACGACGAAATTTTTTAGGCTTAGTCCAGACACAATTTTTTTTTTCGAGTTTTGAAAAATTTTCACCAATAACTTTCTGTTGACCTGATCGAGTCCAACGATATTATATATTATATTATATATTCTCCCTACACATTTTTCCATATCTTGTGTAGTTTTTGAGATTTTGATGCTTTCATAACAATAATTACTTATTAGTGGAACTACCTACAGCGGACACTACATAGCCTACTGTAGACTTTCGCGAGCACGTGGCATAAACATAATGATTCACTTCAAACCCCAATTCCATCTGAATCCCTCAAGAGCAAAATGCCTATGATCTCTTCTAAGTGCAGGAAGACCTTTTAGATTATACTAAGCCATTCCGTTTGTATTTCACATTTTATTGTGTGTATAATACGGACTTATTCAAATTCGTCGAAACGAAAACTATCGCCAAGTCTCGACGAATTTTTTTAATCTAAGTCCGACACAATTTTATTTTTTTCGAGATATGAAAAATTTTCACCAATAACATTTTGTTGAACTGATCGAGTCCAACGATATTCTCCACATACTTTTTTCCATATCTTGTTTAGTTTTTGAGATTTTGATGCTTTCATAACAATAAATACATAACAGTGGAACTACCTATAGCGGACACTACATAGCCTACTGTAGACCTCCGCGAGCACGTGGCATGAACATAATGATTCACTTGAAACCGCAATTCCATCTGAATCCCTTATGAGCAAAATGCCTATGATCTCTTCTAAGAGCAGGAAGACCTTTTAGATTATACTAAGCTATTTCGTTTGTATTTTACATTATATTGTGTGTATAATACGGAGGACTTATTCAAATTCGTCGAAACTAAAACTATCGCCAAGTCTCGACGAATTTTTTTAGGTTAAGTCCGACACAATTTTTTTTTCGAAATATGAAAAATTTTCACCCATAACTTTTTGTTGACCTGATCGAGTCCAACGATATTCTTCCCAAACATTTTTCAATATCTTGTTTAGTTTTTGAGATTTTGATGCTTTCATAACAATAATTACTTAATAGTGGAACTACCTACAGCGTACACTACATAGCCTACTGTAAATCTCCGCGAGCACGTGGCATGAACATAATGATTCACTTGAAACCGCAATTCCATCTGAATCCCTTATGAGCAAAATGTCTATGATCTCTTCTAAGAGCAGGAAGGCCTTTTAGATTATACTAAGCTATTTCGTTTGTATTTTAATTTATATTGTGTGTTTAATACGGACTTATTCAAATTCGTCGAAACGAAAACTATCGACAAGTCTTGACGAATTTTTTAATGCAAAGTCCGACACAATTTTTTTATTTCGAGATATGAAAAATTTTCACCAACAACTTTTTTTTGACCTGATCGAGTCCTACGATATTTTCTCCATACTTTTTTCCATATCTTGTTTAGTTTTCGAGATTTTGATGCTTTCATAACAATAAATACATAACAGTGGAACTACCTATAGCGGACACTACATAGCCTACTTTAGACCTCCGCGAGCACGTGGCATGAACATAATGATTCACTAAAAACACCAATTCCATCTGAATCCCTCAGGAGCAAAATGCCTATGATCTCTTCTAAGAGCAGGAAGACCTTTTAGATTTTACTAAGCTATTTCGTTTGTATTTTACTTTATATTGTGTGTATAATACGGACTTATCCAAATTCGTCGAAACGAAAACTATCGCCAAGTCTTGACGAATTTTTTAATGCAAAGTCCGACATATTTTTTTTTTTTTTTCGAGATATGAAAAATTTTCATCAACAACTTTTTGTTGACCTGATCGAGTTTAATGATATTCTTCGTACACTTTTTTCCATATCTTGTTTAGTTTTTGAGATGTTGATGCTTTCATAACAATAAATACATAATAGTGGAACTACCTATAGCGGACACTACATAGCCTACTGTAGACCTCCGCGAGCACGTGGCATGAACATAATGATTCACTTGAAACCGCAATTCCATCTGAATCCCTCATGAGCAAAATGCCTATGATTTCTTCTAAGAGCAGGAAGGCCTTTTAGATTATACTAAGCTATTTATTTCGTTTGTATTTTAGTTTATATTGTGTGTTTAATACGGACTTATTCAAATTCGTCGAAACGAAAACTATCGCCAAGTCTTGAATTTTTTAAGGCAAAGTCCGACACAATTTTTTTTTTTCGAGATATGAAAAATTTTCACCAACAACTTTTTGTTGACCTGATCGAGTTTAATGATATTCTTCGTACACTTTTTTCCATATCTTGTTTAGTTTTTGAGATTTTGATGCTTTCATAACAATAAATACATATTAGTGGAACTACCTATAGCGGACACTACATAGCCTACTTTAGACCTCCGCGAGCACGTGTTTGTTGACCTGATCGAGTTCAATGATATTCTTCGTACACTTTTTTCCATATCTTGTTTAGTTTTTGAGATTTTGATGCTTTCATAACAATAAATACATAATAGTGGAACTACCTATAGCGGACACTACATAGCCTACTTTAGACCTCCGCGAGCACGTGGCATGAACATAATGATTCACTAGAAACACCAATTCCATCTGAATCCCTCATGAGCAAAATGCCTATGATCTCTTCTAAGTGCAGGAAGACCTTTAAGGGAGGAGAAAAAAAAGCCATTTCGTTGTATTTCACATTTTATTGTGTGTATAATACGGACTTATTCAAATTCATCGAAACGAAAACTATCGCCAAGTCTCGACGAATTTTTTAATCTAAGTCCGACACAATTTTTTTTTTTTTCGAGATATGAAAAATTTTCGCCAATAACATTTTGTTGACCTGATCGAGTCCAACGAAATTCTCTACATACTTTTTTCCATATCTTGTTTAGTTCTTGAGATTTTGATGCTTTCATAATAATAAATACATAATAGTGGAACTACCTATAGCGGACACTACATAGCCTACTGTAGACCTCCGCGAGCACGTGGCATGAACTTGAAACCGCAATTCCATCTGAATACCTTATGAGCAAAATGCCTATGATCCCTTCTAAGAGCAGGAAGGCCTTTTAGATTATACTAAGCTATTTCGTTTGTATTTTAATTTATATTGTGTGTTTAATACGGACTTATTGAAATTCGTCGAAACGAAAACTATCGCCAAGTCTTGTTGAATTTTTTAATGCAAAGTCCGACATAATTTTTTTTTTTCGAGATATGAAAAATTTTCACCAACAACTTTTTGTTGACCTGCTCGAGTTTAATGATATTCTTCGTACACTTTTTTCCATATCTTGTTTAGTTTTTGAGATTTTGATGCTTTCATAACAATAAATACATAATAGTGGAACTACCTATAGCGGACACTACATAGCCTACTTTAGACCTCCGCGAGCACGTGGCATGAACATAATGATTCACTAGAAACACCAATTCCATCTGAATCCCTCATGAGCAAAATGCCTATGATCTCTTCTAAGAGCAGGAAGGCCTTTTAGATTATACTAAGCTATTTCGTTTGTATTTTAGTTTATATTGTGTGTTTAATACGGACTTATTCAAATTCGTCGAAACGAAAACTATCGCCAAGTCTTGACGAATTTTTTAATGCAAAGTCCGACACAATTTTTTTTTTTTGAGATATAAAAAATTTTCACCAATAACATTTTGTTGACCTGATCGAGTCCAACGATATTCTCTACATACTTCTTTCCATATCTTGTTTAGTTTTTGAGATTTTGATGCTTTCATAACAATAAATACATAATAGTGGAACTACCTATAGCGGACACTACAGAGCCTACTGTAGACCTCCTCGAGCACGTGGCATGAACATAATGATTCACTAGAAACACCAATTCCATCTGAATCCCTCATGAGCAAAATGCCTATGATCTCTTCTAAGAGCAGGAAGGCCTTTTAGATTATACTAAGCTATTTCGTTTGTATTTTAGTTTATATTGTGTGTTTAAAACGGGCAGGAAGACCTTTAAGGGAAGAGAAAAAAAAAAGCCATTTCGTTTGTATTTCACATTTTATTGTGTGTTTAATACGGACTTATTCAAATTCGTCGAAACGAAAACTATCGCCAAGTCTTGACGAATTTTTTAATGCAAAGTCCGACATATTTTTTTTTTTTTCGAGATATGAAAAATTTTCACCAACAACTTTTTGTTGACCTGCTCGAGTTTAATGATATTCTTCGTACACTTTTTTCCATATCTTGTTTAGTTTTTGAGATTTTGATGCTTTCATAACAATAAATACATAATAGTGGAACTACCTATAGCGGACACTACATAGCCTACTGTAGACCTCCGCGAGCACGTGGCATGAACATAATGATTCACTTGAAACCGCAATTCCATCTGAATCCCTCATGAGCAAAATGCCTATGATCTCTTCTAAGAGCAGGAAGGCCTTTTAGATTATACTAAGCTATTTCGTTTGTATTTTAGTTTATATTGTGTGTTTAATACGGACTTATTCAAATTCGTCGAAACGAAAACTATCGCCAAGTCTTGACGAATTTTTTAATGCAAAGTCCGACACAATTTTTTTTTTTTCGAGATATAAAAAATTTTCACCAATAACATTTTGTTGACCTGATCGAGTCCAACGATATTCTCTACATACTTCTTTCCATATCTTGTTTAGTTTTTGAGATTTTGATGCTTTCATAACAATAAATACATAATAGTGGAACTACCTATAGCGGACACTACAGAGCCTACTGTAGACCTCCTCGAGCACGTGGCATGAACATAATGATTCACTAGAAACACCAATTCCATCTGAATCCCTCATGAGCAAAATGCCTATGATCTCTTCTAAGAGCAGGAAGGCCTTTTAGATTATACTAAGCTATTTCGTTTGTATTTTAGTTTATATTGTGTGTTTAAAACGGACTTATTCAAATTCGTCGAAACGAAAACTTTCGCCAAGTCATGACGAATTTTTTAATGCAAAGTCCGACACAATTTTTTTTTTTCGAGATATGAAAAATTTTCACCAACAACTTTTTGTTGACCTGATCGAGTTCAATGATAATCTTCGTACACTTTTTTCCATATTTTGTTTAGTTTTTGAGATTTTGATGCTTTCATAACAATAAATTCATAATAGTGGAACTACCTATAGCGGACACTACATAGCCTACTTTAGACCTCCGCGAGCACGTGGCATGAACATAATGATTCACTAGAAACACCAATTCCATCTGAATCCCTCAGGAGCAAAATGCCTATGATCTCTTCTAAGTGCAGGGAAGACCTTTAAGGGAGGAGAAAAAAAAAGCCATTTCGTTTGTATTTCACATTTTATTGTGTGTATAATACGGACCTATTCAAATTCGTCGAAACGAAAACTTTCGCCAAGTCTTGACGAATTTTTTAATGCAAAGTCCGACACAATTTTTTTTTTTTCGAGATATGAAAAATTTTCACCAACAACTTTTTGGTGACCTGATCGAGTTCAATGATAATCTTCGTACACTTTTTTCCATATCTTGTTTAGTTTTTGAGATTTTGATGCTTTCATAACAATAAATTCATAATAGTGGAACTACCTATAGCGGACACTACATAGCCTACTTTAGACCTCCGCGAGCACGTGGCATGAACATAATGATTCACTAGAAACACCAATTCCATCTGAATCCCTCAGGAGCAAAATGCCTATGATCTCTTCTAAGTGCAGGAAGACCTTTTAGATTATACTAAGCTATATCGTTTGTATTTTACTTTATATTGTGTGTATAATACGAACTTATTCAAATTCGTCGAAACGAAAACTATCGCCAAGTCTCGACGAATTTTTTTAATCCAAGTCCGACACAATTTTTTTTTTTTTCGAGATATGAAAAATTTTCACCAATAACATTATGTTGACCTGATCGAGTCCAACGATATTCTCTACATACTTTTTTCCATATCTTGTTTAGTTTTTGGGATTTTGATGCTTTCATAACAATAAATACATAATAGTGGAACTACCTATGGCGGACACTACAGAGCCTACTGTAGACCTCCTCGAGCACGTGGCATGAACATAATGATTCACTAGAAACACCAATTCCATCTGAATCCCTCATGAGCAAAATGCCTATGATCTCTTCTAAGAGCAGGAAGGCCTTTTAGATTATACTTAGCTATTTCGTTTGTATTTTAGTTTATATTGTGTGTTTAATACGGACTTATTCAAATTCGTCGAAACGAAAACTTTCGCCAAGTCTTGACGAATTTTTTAATGCAAAGTCCGACACATTTTTTTTTTTTTCGAGATATGAAAAATTTTCACCAACAACTTTTTGTTGACCTGATCGAGTTCAATGATATTCTTCGTACACTTTTTTCCATATTTTGTTTAGTTTTTGAGATTTTGATGCTTTCATAACAATAAATACATAATAGTGGAACTACCTATAGCGGACACTACATAGCCTACTTTAGACCTCCGCGAGCACGTGGCATGAACATAATGATTCACTAGAAACACCAATTCCATCTGAATCCCTCAGGAGCAAAATGCCTATGATCTCTTTCTAGGAAGACCTTTTAGATTATACTAAGCTATTTCGTTTGTATTTTACTTTATATTGTGTGTATAATACGGACCTATTCAAATTCGTCGAAACGAAAACTTTCGCCAAGTCTTGACGAATTTTTTAATGCAAAGACACTTTTTTCCATATCTTGTTTAGTTTTTGAGATTTTGATGCTTTCATAACAATAAATACATAATAGTGGAACTACCTATAGCGGACACTACATAGCCTACTTTAGACCTCCGCGAGCACGTGGCATGAACATAATGATTCACTAGAAACACCAATTCCATCTGAATCCCTCAGGAGCAAAATGCCTATGATCTCTTCTAAGTGCAGGAAGACCTTTTAGATTATACTAAGCTATATCGTTTGTATTTTAATTTATATTGTGTGTATAATACGGACTTATTCAAATTCGTCGAAACGAAAACTATCGCCAAGTCTCGACGAATTTTTTTAATCCAAGTCCGACACATTTTTTTTTTTTCGAGATATGAAAAATTTTCACCAACAACTTTTTGTTGACCTGATCGAGTTCAATGATATTCTTCGTACACTTTTTTCCATATTTTGTTTAGTTTTTGAGATTTTGATGCTTTCATAACAATAAATACATAATAGTGGAACTACCTATAGCGGACACTACATAGCCTACTTTAGACCTCCGCGAGCACGTGGCATGAACATAATGATTCACTAGAAACACCAATTCCATCTGAATCCCTCAGGAGCAAAATGCCTATGATCTCTTTCTAGGAAGACCTTTTAGATTATACTAAGCTATTTCGTTTGTATTTTACTTTATATTGTGTGTATAATACGGACTTATTCAAATTCGTCGAATTAAAAACTATCGCCAAGTCTCGACGAATTTTTTAAGGCCAAGTCCGACACAATTTTTTTTTTTTTCGAGATATGAAAAATTTTCACCTATAACTTTTTGTTGACCTGATCGAGTCCAACGATAATCTCCCCAAACATTTTTCCATATCTTGTTTAGTATTTGCGATTTGGATGCTTTCATAACAATAATTACTTAATAGTGGAACTACCTACAGCGGACACTACATAGCCTACTGTAAATCTCCGCGAGCACGTGGCATGAACATAATGATTCACTTGAAACACCAATTTCATCTGAATCCCTCATGAGCAAAATGCCTATGATCTCTTCTAAGAGCAGGAAGACCTTTTAGATTATACTATTTCGTTTGTACTTTACATTATATTGTGTGTTTAATACGGACTTATTCGAATTCGTCGAAACGAAAACTATCGCCAAGTCTCGCCGAATTTCTTGAGGCCAAGTCCGACACAATTTTTTTTTTTCGAGATATGAAAAATTTTCACCAATAACTTTTTGTTGACCTGATCGAGTCCTACGATATTCTCTCCATACTTTTTTCCATATCTTGTTTAGTTTTTGAGATTTTGATGCTTTCATAACAATAAATACATAATAGAGGAACTACCTATAGCGGACACTACAGAGCCTACTGTAGACCTCCGCGAGCACGTGGCATGAACATAATGATTCACTAGAAACACCAATTCCATCTGAATCCCTCAGGAGCAAAATGCCTATGATCTCTTTTAAGAGCAGGAAGACCTTTTAGATTATACTAAGCTATTTCGTTTGTATTTTACTTTATAATGTGTGTATAATACGGACTTATTCAAATTCGTCGAAACGAAAACTATCGCCAAGTCTCGAAGAATTTTTTAAGGCTAAGTCCGACACAATTTTTTTTTTTCGAGATATGAAAAATTTTCACCAACAACTTTTTGTTGACCTGATCGAGTTCAATGATATTCTTCGTAGACTTTTTTCCATATCTTGTTTAGTTTTTGAGATTTTGATGCTTTCATAACAATAAATACATAATAGTGGAATTACCTATAGCGGACACTACAGAGACTACTGTAGACCTCCGCGAGCACGTGGCATGAACATAATGATTCACTAGAAACACTAATTCTATCTGAATCCCTCATGAGCAAAATGCCTATGATCTCTTCTAAGTGCAGGAAGACCTTTAAGGGAGGAGAAAAAAAAGCCATTTCGTTTGTATTTCACATTTTATTGTGTGTATAATACGGACTTTTTCAAATTCGTCGAAACGAAAACTATCGCCAAGTCTCGCCGAATTTCTTGAGGCCAAGTCCGACACAATTTTTTTTTTTCGAGATATGAAAAATTTTCACCAATAACTTTTTTTTGACCTGATCGAGTCCTACGATATTTTCTCCATACTTTTTTCCATATCTTGTTTAATTTTGAGATTTTGATGCTTTCATAACAATAAATACATAATAGTGGAACTACCTATAGCGGACACTACAGAGCCTACTGTAGACCTCCGCGAGCACGTGGCATGAACATAATGATTCCCTAGAAACATCAATTCCATCTGAATCCCTCAGGAGCAAAATGCCTATGATCTCTTCTAAGAGCAGGAAGACCTTTTAGATTATACTAAGCTATTTCGTTTGTATATTACATTATATTGTGTGTTTAATATGGACTTATTCAAATTCGTCGAAACGAAAATTATTGCCAAATCTCGACGAATTTTTTTAGGCCAAGTCTAGACACAATTTTTTTTTTCGAGAAAAATTTTCATCATTAACTTTTTGTTGACCTGATCGAGTCCAACGATATTATATATTATATTATATATTCTCCCTACACATTTTTCCATATCTTGTTTAGTTTTTGAGATTTTGATGCTTTCATAACAATAATTACTTATTAGTGGAACTACCTACAGCGGACACTACATAGCCTACTGTAGACTTTCGCGAGCACGTGGCATAAACATAATGATTCACTTCAAACCCCAATTCCATCTGAATCCCTCAAGAGCAAAATGCCTATGATCTCTTCTAAGTGCAGGAAGACCTTTTAGATTATACTAAGCCATTCCGTTTGTATTTCACATTTTATTGTGTGTATAATACGGACTTATTCAAATTCGTCGAAACGAAAACTATCGCCAAGTCTCGACGAATTTTTTTAATCTAAGTCCGACACAATTTTATTTTTTTCGAGATATGAAAAATTTTCACCAATAACATTTTGTTGACCTGATCGAGTCCAACGATATTCTCCACATACTTTTTTCCATATCTTGTTTAGTTTTTGAGATTTTGATGCTTTCATAACAATAAATACATAATAGTGGAACTACCTATAGCGGACACTACATAGCCTACTGTAGACCTCCGCGAGCACGTGGCATGAACATAATGATTCACTTGAAACCGCAATTCCATCTGAATCCCTTATGAGCAAAATGCCTATGATCTCTTCTAAGAGCAGGAAGACCTTTTAGATTATACTAAGCTATTTCGTTTGTATTTTACATTATATTGTGTGTATAATACGGAGGACTTATTCAAATTCGTCGAAACTAAAACTATCGCCAAGTCTCGACGAATTTTTTTAGGTTAAGTCCGACACAATTTTTTTTTCGAAATATGAAAAATTTTCACCCATAACTTTTTGTTGACCTGATCGAGTCCAACGATATTCTTCCCAAACATTTTTCAATATCTTGTTTAGTTTTTGAGATTTTGATGCTTTCATAACAATAATTACTTAATAGTGGAACTACCTACAGCGTACACTACATAGCCTACTGTAAATCTCCGCGAGCACGTGGCATGAACATAATGATTCACTTGAAACCGCAATTCCATCTGAATCCCTTATGAGCAAAATGTCTATGATCTCTTCTAAGAGCAGGAAGGCCTTTTAGATTATACTAAGCTATTTCGTTTGTATTTTAATTTATATTGTGTGTTTAATACGGACTTATTCAAATTCGTCGAAACGAAAACTATCGACAAGTCTTGACGAATTTTTTAATGCAAAGTCCGACACAATTTTTTTATTTCGAGATATGAAAAATTTTCACCAACAACTTTTTGTTGAACTGATCGAGTTTAGTGATATTCTTCGTACACTTTTTTCCATATCTTGTTTAGTTTTCGAGATTTTGATGCTTTCATAACAATAAATACATAACAGTGGAACTACCTATAGCGGACACTACATAGCCTACTTTAGACCTCCGCGAGCACGTGGCATGAACATAATGATTCACTAAAAACACCAATTCCATCTGAATCCCTCAGGAGCAAAATGCCTATGATCTCTTCTAAGAGCAGGAAGACCTTTTAGATTTTACTAAGCTATTTCGTTTGTATTTTACTTTATATTGTGTGTATAATACGGACTTATTCAAATTCGTCAAAACGAAAACTATCGCCAAGTCTCGACGAATTTTTTAATGCTAAGTCCGACACAATTTTTTTTTTCGAGATATGAAAAATTTTCACCAACAACTTTTTGTTGATCGAGTTCAATGATATTCTTCGTACACTTTTTTCCATATCTTGTTTAGTTTTTGAGATCTTGATGCTTTCATAACAATAAATACATAATAGTGGAATTACCTATAGCGGACACTACAGAGCCTACTGTAGACCTCCGCGAGCACGTGGCATGACCATAATGATTCACTAGAAACACCAATTCCATCTGAATCCCTCATGAGCAAAATGCCTATGATCTCTTCTAAGTGCAGGAAGACCTTTAAGGGAGGAGAAAAAAAAAGCCATTTCGTTTGTATTTCACATTTTATTGTGTGTTTAATACGGACTTATTCAAATTCGTCGAAACGAAAACTATCGCCAAGTCTTGACGAATTTTTTAATGCAAAGTCCGACATATTTTTTTTTTTTTTCGAGATATGAAAAATTTTCACCAACAACTTTTTGTTGACCTGATCGAGTTTAATGATATTCTTCGTACACTTTTTTCCATATCTTGTTTAGTTTTTGAGATGTTGATGCTTTCATAACAATAAATACATAATAGTGGAACTACCTATAGCGGACACTACATAGCCTACTGTAGACCTCCGCGAGCACGTGGCATGAACATAATGATTCACTTGAAACCGCAATTCCATCTGAATCCCTCATGAGCAAAATGCCTATGATCTCTTCTAAGAGCAGGAAGGCCTTTTAGATTATACTAAGCTATTTATTTCGTTTGTATTTTAGTTTATATTGTGTTTAATACGGACTTATTCAAATTCGTCGAAACGAAAACTATCGCCAAGTCTTGAATTTTTTAAGGCAAAGTCCGACACAATTTTTTTTTTCGAGATATGAAAATTTTTCACCAACAACTTTTTGTTGACCTGATCGAGTTTAATGATATTCTTCGTACACTTTTTTCCATATCTTGTTTAGTTTTTGAGATTTTGATGCTTTCATAACAATAAATACATAATAGTGGAACTACCTATAGCGGACACTACATAGCCTACTTTAGACCTCCGCGAGCACGTGTTTGTTGACCTGATCGAGTTCAATGATATTCTTCGTACACTTTTTTCCATATCTTGTTTAGTTTTTGAGATTTTGATGCTTTCATAACAATAAATACATAATAGTGGAACTACCTATAGCGGACACTACATAGCCTACTTTAGACCTCCGCGAGCACGTGGCATGAACATAATGATTCACTAGAAACACCAATTCCATCTGAATCCCTCATGAGCAAAATGCCTATGATCTCTTCTAAGTGCAGGAAGACCTTTAAGGGAGGAGAAAAAAAGCCATTTCGTTGTATTTCACATTTTATTGTGTGTATAATACGGACTTATTAAAATTCATCGAAACGAAAACTATCGCCAAGTCTCGACGAATTTTTTAATCTAAGTCCGACACAATTTTTTTTTTCGAGATATGAAAAATTTTCGCCAATAACATTTTGTTGACCTGATCGAGTCCAACGAAATTCTCTACATACTTTTTTCCATATCTTGTTTAGTTCTTGAGATTTTGATGCTTTCATAATAATAAATACATAATAGTGGAACTACCTATAGCGGACACTACATAGCCTACTGTAGACCTCCGCGAGCACGTGGCATGAACTTGAAACCGCAATTCCATCTGAATACCTTATGAGCAAAATGCCTATGATCCCTTCTAAGAGAAGGAAGGCCTTTTAGATTATACTAAGCTATTTCGTTTGTATTTTAATTTATATTGTGTGTTTAATACGGACTTATTGAAATTCGTCGAAACGAAAACTATCGCCAAGTCTTGTTGAATTTTTTAAAGCAAAGTCCGACATAATTTTTTTTTTTTCGAGATATGAAAAATTTTCACCAACAACTTTTTGTTGACCTGCTCGAGTTTAATGATATTCTTCGTAAATTTTTTCCATATCTTGTTTAGTTTTTGAGATTTTGATGCTTTCATAACAATAAATACATAATAGTGGAACGACCTATAGCGGACACTACATAGCCTTCTTTAGACCTCCGCGAGCACGTGGCATGAACATAATGATTCACTTGAAACCGCAATTCCATCTGAATCCCTCATGAGCAAAATGCCTATGATCTCTTCTAAGAGCAGGAAGGCCTTTTAGATTATACTAAGCTATTTCGTTTGTATTTTAGTTTATATTGTGTGTTTAATACGGACTTATTCAAATTCGTCGAAACGAAAACTATCGCCAAGTCTTGACGAATTTTTTAATGCAAAGTCCGACACAATTTTTTTTTTTCGAGATATGAAAAATTTTCACCAATAACATTTTGTTGACCTGATCGAGTCCAACGATATTCTCTACATACTTCTTTCCATATCTTGTTTAGTTTTTGAGATTTTGATGCTTTCATAACAATAAATACATAATAGTGGAACTACCTATAGCGGACACTACAGAGCCTACTGTAGACCTCCTCGAGCACGTGGCATGAACATAATGATTCACTAGAAACACCAATTCCATCTGAATCCCTCATGAGCAAAATGCCTATGATCTCTTCTAAGAGCAGGAAGGCCTTTTAGATTATACTAAGCTATTTCGTTTGTATTTTAGTTTATATTGTGTGTTTAAATCGGACTTATTCAAATTCGTCGAAACGAAAACTTTCGCCAAGTCATGACGAATTTTTTAATGCAAAGTCCGACACAATTTTTTTTTTTTCGAGATATGAAAAATTTTCACCAACAACTTTTTGTTGACCTGATCGAGTTCAATGATATTCTTCGTACACTTTTTTCCATATTTTGTTTAGTTTTTGAGATTTTGATGCTTTCATAACAATAAATTCATAATAGTGGAACTACCTATAGCGGACACTACATAGCCTACTTTAGACCTCCGCGAGCACGTGGCATGAACATAATGATTCACTAGAAACACCAATTCCATCTGAATCCCTCAGGAGCAAAATGCCTATGATCTCTTCTAAGTGCAGGAAGACCTTTTAGATTATACTAAGCTATATCGTTTGTATTTTACTTTATATTGTGTGTATAATACGGACTTATTCAAATTCGTCGAAACGAAAACTATCGCCAAGTCTCGACGAATTTTTTTAATCCAAGTCCGACACAATTTTTTTTTTTTTCGAGATATGAAAAATTTTCACCAATAACATTTTGTTGACCTGATCGAGTCCAACGATATTCTCTACATTCTTTTTTCCATATCTTGTTTAGTTTTTGGGATTTTGATGCTTTCATAACAATAAATACATAATAGTGGAACTACCTATAGCGGACACTACAGAGCCTACTGTAGACCTCCTCGAGCACGTGGCATGAACATAATGATTCACTAGAAACACCAATTCCATCTGAATCCCTCATGAGCAAAATGCCTATGATCTCTTCTAAGAGCAGGAAGGCCTTTTAGATTATACTTAGCTATTTCGTTTGTATTTTAGTTTATATTGTGTGTTTAATACGGACTTATTCAAAATCGTCGAAACGAAAACTTTCGCCAAGTCTTGACGAATTTTTTAATGCAAAGTCCGACACATTTTTTTTTTTTTTTCGAGATATGAAAAATTTTCACCAACAACTTTTTGTTGACCTGATCGAGTTCAATGATATTCTTCGTACACTTTTTTCCATATTTTGTTTAGTTTTTGAGATTTTGATGCTTTCATAACAATAAATACATAATAGTGGAACTACCTATAGCGGACACTACATAGCCTACTTTAGACCTCCGCGAGCACGTGGCATGAACATAATGATTCACTAGAAACACCAATTCCATCTGAATCCCTCAGGAGCAAAATGCCTATGATCTCTTTCTAGGAAGACCTTTTAGATTATACTAAGCTATTTCGTTTGTATTTTACTTTATATTGTGTGTATAATACGGACTTATTCAAATTCGTCGAAACGAAAACTATCGCCAAGTCTCGACGAATTTTTTAAGGCCAAGTCCGTCACAATTTTTTTTTTCGAGATATGAAAAATTTTCACCAACAACTTTTTGTTGACCTGATCGCGTTCAATGATATTCTTCGTACACTTTTTTCCATATCATGTTTAGTTTTTGAGATCTTGATGCTTTCATAACAATAAATACATAACAGTGGAACTACCTATAGCGGACACTACATAGCCTACTTTAGACCTCCGCGAGCACGTGGCATGAACATAATAAGTCACTAGAAACACCAATTCCATCTGAATCCTTCAGGAGCAAAATGCCTATGATCTCTTCTAAGAGCAGGAAGACCTTTTAGATTATACTAAGCTAATTCGTTTGTATATTACATTATATTGTGTGTTTAATATGGACTTATTCAAATTCGTCGAAACGAAAATTATTGCCAAATCTCGACGAATTTTTTTAGGCCAAGTCTAGACACAATTTTTTTTTTCGAGAAAAATTTTCATCATTAACTTTTTGTTGACCTGATCGAGTTCAATGATATTCTCCGTACACTTTTTTCCATAACTTGTTTAGTTTTTGAGATTTTGATGATTTCATAAGAATAATTACTTTATAGTGGAACCACCTACAGCGTACACTACATAGCCTACTGTACACCTCCGCGAGCACGTGGCATGAACATAATGATTCACTTAAAACCCCAATTCCATTTGAATCCCTCATGTTCCCTCATGTTCTTTCTATGAGCAGGAAGTCCTATCAGATACCCAGTTTTATTTCATATTTCGTTTGTATTTTACATTATATTGTATGTATAATACGGACCTATTCAAATTCGTCGAAACGAAACTATTTGCCAAGTCACGACGAAATTTTTTATGTTTAGTCCAGACACAATTTTTTTTTTCGAGTTTTGAAAAATTTTCACCAATAACTTTCTGTGTACCTGATCGAGTCCAACGATATTATATATTATATTATATATTCTCCCTACACATTTTTGAGATTTTGATGCTTTCATAACAATAATTACTTATTAGTGGAACTACCTACAGCGGAGACTACATAGCCTACTGTAGACTTTCGCGAGCACGTGGCATAAACATAATGATTCACTTCAAACCCCAATTCCATCTGAATCCCTCAAGAGCAAAATGCCTATGATCTCTTCTAAGTGCAGGAAGACCTTTTAGATTATACTAAGCCATTCCGTTTGTATTTCACATTTTATTGTGTGTATAATACGGACTTATTCAAAATCGTCGAAACGAAAACTATCGCCAAGTCTCGACGAATTTTTTTAATCTAAGTCCGACACAATTTTATTTTTTTCGAGTAATGAAAAATTTTCACCAATAACATTTTGTTGACCTGATCGAGTCCAACGATATTCTCCACATACTTTTTTCCATATCTTGTTTAGTTTTTGAGATTTTGATGCTTTCATAACAATAAATACATAATAGTGGAACTACCTATAGCGGACACTACATAGCCTACTTTAGACCTCCGCGAGCACGTGGCATGAACATAATGATTCACTAGAAACACCAATTCCATCTGAATCCCTCAGGAGCAAAATGCCTATGATCTCTTCTAAGTGCAGGAAGACCTTTTAGATTATACTAAGCTATATCGTTTGTATTTTACTTTATATTGTGTGTATAATACGGACTTATTCAAATTCGTCGAAACGAAAACTATCGCCAAGTCTCGACGAATTTTTTTAATCCAAGTCCGACACAATTTTTTTTTTTTCGAGATATGAAAAATTTTCACCAATAACATTTTGTTGACCTGATCGAGTCCAACGATATTCTCTACATACTTTTTTCCATATCTTGTTTAGTTTTTGAGATTTTGATGCTTTCATAACAATAAATACATAATAGTGGAACTACCTATAGCGGACACTACAGAGCCTACTGTAGACCTCCTCGAGCACGTGGCATGAACATAATGATTCACTAGAAACACCAATTCCATCTGAATCCCTCATGAGCAAAATGCCTATGATCTCTTTCTAGGAAGACCTTTTAGATTATACTAAGCTATTTCGTTTGTATTTTACTTTATATTGTGTGTATAATACGGACTTATTCAAATTCGTCGAAACGAAAACTATCGCCAAGTCTCGACGAATTTTTTAAGGCCAAGTCCGTCACAATTTTTTTTTTTCGAGATATGAAAAATTTTCACCAACAACTTTTTGTTGACCTGATCGCGTTCAATGATATTCTTCGTACACTTTTTTCCATATCTTGTTTAGTTTTTGGGATCTTGATGCTTTCATAACAATAAATACATAATAATGGAATTACCTCTAGCGGACACTACAGAGCCTACTATAGACCTCCGCGAGCACGTGGCATGAACCTAATGATTCACTAGAAATACCAATTCCATCTGAATCCCTCATGAGCAAAATGCCTATGATCTCTTCTAAGTGAAGGAAGACCTTTAAGAGAGGAGAAAAAAAAGCCAATTCGTTTGTATTTCACATTTTATTGTTTGTATAATACGGACTTATTCAAATTCGTCGAAACGAAAACTATCGCCAAGTCTCGACGAATTTTTTAATCTAAGTCCGACACAATTTTTTTTTTTTTCGAGATATGAAAAATTTTCACCAATAACATTTTGTTGACCTGATCCAGTCCAACGAAATTCTCTACATACTTTTTTCCATATCTTGTTTAGTTTTTGAGATTTTGATGCTTTCATAACAATAAATACATAATAGAGGAACTACCTATAGCGGACACTACAGAGCCTACTGTAGACCTCCGCGAGCACGTGCATGATCATAATGATTCACTAGAAACACCAATTCCATCTGAATCTCTCAGGAGCAAAATGCCTATGATGTCTTCTAAGAGCAGGAAGACCTTTAAGATTATTTTTGGTTTTAATTTTACATTATATAGTGTGTATAATACGGACTTATTCAAATTCGTCGAATTAAAAACTATCGCCAAGTCTCGACGAATTTTTTAAGGCCAAGTCCGACACAATTTTTTTTTTTCGAGATATGAAAAATTTTCACCTATAACTTTTTGTTGACCTGATCGAGTCCAACGATAATCTCCCCAAACATTTTTCCATATCTTGTTTAGTATTTGCGATTTGGATGCTTTCATAACAATAATTACTTAATAGTGGAACTACCTACAGCGGACACTACATAGCCTACTGTAAATCTCCGCGAGCACGTGGCATGAACATAATGATTCACTTGAAACACCAATTTCATCTGAATCCCTCATGAGCAAAATGCCTATGATCTCTTCTAAGAGCAGGAAGGCCTTTTAGATTATACTTAGCTATTTCGTTTGTATTTTAGTTTATATTGTGTGTTTAATACGGACTTATTCAAATTCGTCGAAACGAAAACTTTCGCCAAGTCTTGACGAATTTTTTAATGCAAAGTCCGACACATTTTTTTTTTTTTTCGAGATATGAAAAATTTTCACCAACAACTTTTTGTTGACCTGATCGAGTTCAATGATATTCTTCGTACACTTTTTTCCATATTTTGTTTAGTTTTTGAGATTTTGATGCTTTCATAACAATAAATACATAATAGTGGAACTACCTATAGCGGACACTACATAGCCAACTTTAGACCTCCGCGAGCACGTGGCATGAACATAATGATTCACTAGAAACACCAATTCCATCTGAATCCCTCAGGAGCAAAATGCCTATGATCTCTTTCTAGGAAGACCTTTTAAATTATACTAAGCTATTTCGTTTGTATTTTACTTTATATTGTGTGTATAATACGGACTTATTCAAATTCGTCGAAACGAAAACTATCGCCAAGTCTCGACGAATTTTTTAAGGCCAAGTCCGTCACAATTTTTTTTTTTCGAGATATGAAAAATTTTCACCAACAACTTTTTGTTGACCTGATCGAGTTCAATGATATTCTTCGTACACTTTTTTCCATATTTTGTTTAGTTTTTGAGATTTTGATGCTTTCATAACAATAAATACATAATAGTGGAACTACCTATAGCGGACACTACATAGCCAACTTTAGACCTCCGCGAGCACGTGGCATGAACATAATGAGTCACTAGAAACACCAATTCCATCTGAATCCTTCAGGAGCAAAATGCCTATGATCTCTTCTAAGAGCAGGAAGACCTTTTAGATTATACTAAGCTATTTCGTTTGTATATTACATTATATTGTGTGTTTAATATGGACTTATTCAAATTCGTCGAAACGAAAATTATTGCCAAATCTCGACGAATTTTTTTAGGCCAAGTCTAGACACAATTTTTTTTTTCGAGAAAAATTTTCATCATTAACTTTTTGTTGACCTGATCGAGTTCAATGATATTCTCCGTACACTTTTTTCCATAACTTGTTTAGTTTTTGAGATTTTGATGATTTCATAAGAATAATTACTTTATAGTGGAACCACCTACAGCGTACACTACATAGCCTACTGTACACCTCCGCGAGCACGTGGCATGAACATAATGATTCACTTAAACCCCCAATTCCATTTGAATCCCTCATGTTCCCTCATGTTCTTTCTATGAGCAGGAAGTCCTATCAGATACCCAGTTTTATTTCATATTTCGTTTGTATTTTACATTATATTGTATGTATAATACGGACCTATTCAAATTCGTCGAAACGAAACTATTTGCCAAGTCACGACGAAATTTTTTATGCTTAGTCCAGACACAATTTTTTTTTTCGAGTTTTGAAAAATTTTCACCAATAACTTTCTGTTGACCTGATCGAGTCCAACGATATTATATATTATATTATATATTCTCCCTACACATTTTTGAGATTTTGATGCTTTCATAACAATAATTACTTATTAGTGGAACTACCTACAGCGGACACTACATAGCCTACTGTAGACTTTCGCGAGCACGTGGCATAAACATAATGATTCACTTCAAACCCCAATTCCATCTGAATCCCTCAAGAGCAAAATGCCTATGATCTCTTCTAAGTGCAGGAAGACCTTTTAGATTATACTAAGCCATTCCGTTTGTATTTCACATTTTATTGTGTGTATAATACGGACTTATTCAAATTCGTCGAAACGAAAACTATCGCCAAGTCTCGACGAATTTTTTTAATCTAAGTCCGACACAATTTTATTTTTTTCGAGTAATGAAAAATTTTCACCAATAACATTTTGTTGACCTGATCGAGTCCAACGATATTCTCCACATACTTTTTTCCATATCTTGTTTAGTTTTTGAGATTTTGATGCTTTCATAACAATAAATACATAATAGTGGAACTACCTATAGCGGACACTACATAGCCTACTGTAGACCTCCGCGAGCACGTGGCATGAACATAATGATTCACTTGAAACCGCAATTCCATCTGAATCCCTTATGAGCAAAATGCCTATGATCTCTTCTAAGAGCAGGAAGACCTTTTAGATTTTACTAAGCTATTTCGTTTGTATTTTACTTTATATTGTGTGTATAATACGGACTTATTCAAATTCGTCGAAACGAAAACTATCGCCAAGTCTCGACGAATTTTTTAATGCTAAGTCCGACACAATTTTTTTTTTTTCGAGTAATGAAAAATTTTCACCAATAACATTTTGTTGACCTGATCGAGTCCAACGATATTCTCCACATACTTTTTTCCATATCTTGTTTAGTTTTTGAGATTTTGATGCTTTCATAACAATAAATACATAATAGTGGAACTACCTATAGCGGACACTACATAGCCTACTGTAGACCTCCGCGAGCACGTGGCATGAACATAATGATTCACTTGAAACCGCAATTCCATCTGAATCCCTTATGAGCAAAATGCCTATGATCTCTTCTAAGAGCAGGAAGACCTTTTAGATTTTACTAAGCTATTTCGTTTGTATTTTACTTTATATTGTGTGTATAATACGGACTTATTCAAATTCGTCGAAACGAAAACTATCGCCAAGTCTCGACGAATTTTTTAATGCTAAGTCCGACACAATTTTTTTTTTCGAGATATGAAAAATTTTCACCAACAACTTTTTGTTGATCGAGTTCAATGATATTCTTCGTAAA
This sequence comes from Chrysolina haemoptera, assembly GCA_958298965.1. NCBI lineage: Eukaryota > Metazoa > Arthropoda > Insecta > Coleoptera > Chrysomelidae > Chrysolina > Chrysolina haemoptera. The sequence continues at coordinate 20,906,056 of OY282588.1, read as the reverse complement.
CTTTTTTCCATATCTTGTTTAGTTTTTGAGATCTTGATGCTTTCATAACAATAAATACATAATAGTGGAATTACCTATAGCGGACACTACAGAGCCTACTGTAGACCTCCGCGAGCACGTGGCATGACCATAATGATTCACTAGAAACACCAATTCCATCTGAATCCCTCATGAGCAAAATGCCTATGATCTCTTCTAAGTGCAGGAAGACCTTTAAGGGAGGAGAAAAAAAAAACCATTTCGTTTGTATTTCACATTTTATTGTGTGTTTAATACGGACTTATTCAAATTCGTCGAAACGAAAACTATCGCCAAGGGTCTTGACGAATTTTTTAATGCAAAGTCCGACATAATTTTTTTTTTTTCGAGATATGAAAAATTTTCACCAACAACTTTTTGTTGACCTGATCGAGTTTAATGATATTCTTCGTACACTTTTTTCCATATCTTGTTTAGTTTTTGAGATGTTGATGCTTTCATAACAATAAATACATAATAGTGGAACTACCTATAGCGGACACTACATAGCCTACTGTAGACCTCCGCGAGCACGTGGCATGAACATGATTCACTTGAAACCGCAATTCCATCTGAATCCCTCATGAGCAAAATGACTATGATCTCTTCTAAGAGCAGGAAGGCCTTTTAGATTATACTAAGCTATTTCGTTTGTATTTTAGTTTATATTGTGTGTTTAATACGGACTTATTCAAATTCGTCGAAACGAAAACTATCGCCAAGTCTTGAATTTTTTAAGGCAAAGTCCGACACAATTTTTTTTTTTCGAGATATGAAAAATTTTCACCAACAACTTTTTGTTGACCTGATCGAGTTTAATGATATTCTTCGTACACTTTTTTCCATATCTTGTTTAGTTTTTGAGATTTTGATGCTTTCATAACAATAAATACATAATAGTGGAACTACCTATAGCGGACACTACATAGCCTACTGTAGACCTCCGCGAGCACGTGGCATGAACATGATTCACTTGAAACCGCAATTCCATCTGAATCCCTCATGAGCAAAATGACTATGATCTCTTCTAAGAGCAGGAAGGCCTTTTAGATTATACTTAGCTATTTCGTTTGTATTTTAGTTTATATTCTGTGTTTAATACGGACTTATTCAAATTCGTCGAAACGAAAACTTTCGCCAAGTCTTGTCGAATTTTTTAATGCAAAGTCCGACACATTTTTTTTTTTTTCGAGATATGAAAAATTTTCACCAACAACTTTTTGTTGACCTGATCGAGTTCAATGATATTCTTCGTACACTTTTTTCCATATTTTGTTTAGTTTTTGAGATTTTGATGCTTTCATAACAATAAATACATAATAGTGGAACTACCTATAGCGGACACTACATAGCCTACTTCAGACCTCCGCGAGCACGTGGCATGAACATAATGATTCACTAGAAACACCAATTCCATCTGAATCCCTCAGGAGCAAAATGCCTATGATCTCTTTCTAGGAAGACCTTTTAGATTATACTAAGCTATTTCGTTTGTATTTTACTTTATATTGTGTGTATAATACGGACTTATTCAAATTCGTCGAAACGAAAACTATCGCCAAGTCTCGACGAATTTTTTAAGGCCAAGTCCGTCACAATTTTTTTTTTCGAGATGAGAAAAATTTTCACCAACAACTTTTTGTTGACCTGATCGCGTTCAATGATATTCTTCGTACACTTTTTCCATATCTTGTTTAGTTTTTGAGATCTTGATGCTTTCATAACAATAAATACATAATAATGGAATTACCTATAGCGGACACTACAGAGCCTACTATAGACCTCCGCGAGCACGTGGCATGAACCTAATGATTCACTAGAAATACCAATTCCATCTGAATCCCTCATGAGCAAAATGCCTATGATCTCTTCTAAGTGCAGGAAGACCTTTAAGGGAGGAGAAAAAAAAGCCAATTCGTTTGTATTTCACATTTTATTGTTTGTATAATACGGACTTATTCAAATTCGTCGAAACGAAAACTATCGCCAAGTCTCGACGAATTTTTTAATCTAAGTCCGACACAATTTTTTTTTTTTTCGAGATATGAAAAATTTTCACCAATAACATTTTGTTGACCTGATCGAGTCCAACGAAATTCTCTACATACTTTTTTCCATATCTTGTTTAGTTTTTGAGATTTTGATGCTTTCATAACAATAAATACATAATAGAGGAACTACCTATAGCGGACACTACAGAGCCTACTGTAGACTTCCGCGAGCACGTGCATGATCATAATGATTCACTAGAAACACCAATTCCATCTGAATCCCTCAGGAGCAAAATGCCTATGATGTCTTCTAAGAGCAGGAAGACCTTTAAGATTATACTAAGCTATTTCGTTTTAATTTTACATTATATTGTGTGTATAATACGGACTTATTCAAATTCGTCGAATTAAAAACTATCGCCAAGTCTCGACGAATTTTTTAAGGCCAAGTCCGACACAATTTTTTTTTTTTCGAGATATGAAAAATTTTCACCTATAACTTTTTGTTGACCTGATCGAGTCCAACGATAATCTCCCCAAACATTTTTCCATATCTTGTTTAGTATTTGCGATTTGGATGCTTTCATAACAATAATTACTTAATAGTGGAACTACCTACAGCGGACACTACATAGCCTACTGTAAATCTCCGCGACCACGTGGCATGAACATAATGATTCACTTGAAACACCAATTTCATCTGAATCCCTCATGAGCAAAATGCCTATGATCTCTTCTAAGAGCAGGAAGACCTTTTAGATTATACTATTTCGTTTGTACTTTACATTATATTGTGTGTTTAATACGGACTTATTCGAATTCGTCGAAACGAAAACTATCGCCAAGTCTCGCCGAATTTCTTGAGGCCAAGTCCGACACAATTTTTTTTTTTCGAGATATGAAAAATTTTCACCATTAACTTTTTGTTGACCTGATCGAGTCCTACGATATTCTCTCCATACTTTTTTCCATATCTTGTTTAGTTTTTGAAATTTTGATGCTTTCATAACAATAAATACATAATAGAGGAACTACCTATAGCGGACACTACAGAGCCTACTGTAGACCTCCGCGAGCACGTGGCATGAACATAATGATTCACTAGAAACACCAATTCCATCTGAATCCCTCAGGAGCAAAATGCCTATGATCTCTTTTAAGAGCAGGAAGACCTTTTAGATTATACTAAGCTATTTCGTTTGTAGTTTACTTTATATTGTGTGTATAATACGGACTTATTCAAATTCGTCGAAACGAAAACTATCGCCAAGTCTCGAAGAATTTTTTAAGGCTAAGTCCGACACAATTTTTTTTTTTCGAGATATGAAAAATTTTCACCAACAACTTTTTGTTGACCTGATCGAGTTCAATGATATTCTTCGTAGACTTTTTTCCATATCTTGTTTAGTTTTTGAGATTTTGATGCTTTCATAACAATAAATACATAATAGTGGAATTACCTATAGCGGACACTACAGAGCCTACTGTAGACCTCCGCGAGCACGTGGCATGAACATAATGATTCACTAGAAACACTAATTCTATCTGAATCCCTCATGAGCAAAATGCCTATGATCTCTTCTAAGTGCAGGAAGACCTTTAAGGGAGGAGAAAAAAAAGCCATTTCGTTTGTATTTCATATTTTATTGTGTGTATAATACGGACTTATTCAAATTCGTCGAAACGAAAACTATCGCCAAGTCTCGCCGAATTTCTTGAGGCCAAGTCCGACACAATTTTTTTTTTTCGAGATATGAAAAATTTTCACCAATAACTTTTTGTTGATCTGATCGAGTTTAATGATATTCTTCGTACACTTTTTTCCATATCTTGTTTAGTTTTTGAGATTTTGATGCTGTCATAACAATAAATACATAATAGTGGAACTACCTATAGCGGACACTACATAGCCTACTTTAGACCTCCGCGAGCACGTGGCATGAACATAATGATTCACTAGAAACACCAAATCCATCAGAATCCGTCAGGAGCAAAATGCCTATGATCTCTTCTAAGTGCAGGAAGACCTTTTAGATTATACTAAGCTATTTCGTTTGTATTTCACATTATATTGTGTGTATAATACGGACTTATTCAAATTCGTCGAAACGGAAACTATCGCCAAGTCTCGACGAATTTTTTTAGGCTAAGTCCAGACACAATTTTTTTTTTTCGAGATATGAAAAATTTTCACCAATAACTTTTTGTTCTGCTGATCGAGTCCAACGATATTCTCCCTACACATTTTACCATATCTAGTTTAGTTTTTGAGAATTTGATGCATTCATAACAATAATTACTTACAGTGAAACCACCTACGTCGGACACTACATAACCTACTGTAGACCTCTGCCAGAACGTGGCATGAATATCATGATTCACTTGTAACCCCATTTTCATTTAAATTTCTCGGGAGCAAAATGCCTAAGAGCAGAAAGACCTTTTAGATTATACTAAGCTTTAATATTTTGTTTGTATTTTACATTATATTGTGTGTATAATACGGACTTATTCAAATTCGTCGTAACGAAAACTATCGCCAAGTCTCGACGAATTTTTTAAGGCTAAGACCGACACAATTTTTTTTTTCGAGATATGAAAAATTTTCACCAACAACTTTTTGTTGACCTGATCGAGTTCAATGATATTCTTCGTACATTTTTTTCCATATCTTGTGTAGTTTTTGAGATTTTGATGCTTTCATAACAATAAATACATAATAGTGGAACTACCTATAGCGAACACTACAGAGACTACTGTAGACCTCCGCGAGCACGTGGCATGAACATAATGATTCACTAGAAACACCAATTCCATCTGAATCCCTCAGGAGCAAAATGCCTATGATCTCTTCTAAGTGCAGGAAGACCTTTTAGATTATACTAAGCTATTTCGTTTGTATTTCACATTATATTGTGAATATAATACGGACTTATTCAAATTCGTCGAAACGGAAACTATCGCCAAGTCTCGACGAATTTTTTTAGGCTAAGTGCAGACACAATTTTTTTTTTTCGAGATATGAAAAATGTTCACCAATAACTTTTTGTTGAGCTTATCGAGTTCAATGATATTCTACCCACACATTTTTCCATATCTAGTTTAGTTTTTAAGATTTTGATGGTTTCATAACAATAATTACTATATAGTGGAACCACCTACATCGGACACTACATAGCCTACTGTAGACCTCTGCAAGAACGTGGCATGAATATGATGATTCACTTGAAACCCCAATATCATTTAAATTTCTCAGGAGCAAAACGCCTAAGAGCAGGAAGACCTTTTACTAAGCTTTCATATTTTGTTTGTATTTTACATTGTATTGTGGTTTAATAAAGACTTATTCAAATTCGTCGAAACGAAAATTAACGCCAAGTATCGACGAATTTTTTAGGCCAAGTCTAGGCACAATTTTTTTTTCGAGATATGAAAAATTTTCATCTATAACTTTTTGTTGACCTGATCGAGTTAAATGATATTCTCCGTACACTTTTTTCCATATCTTGTTTAGTTTTTGAGATGTTGATGCTTTCATAACAATAAATACATAATAGTGGAACTACCTATAGCGGACAATACATAGCCTACTGTAGACCTCCGCGAGCACGTGGCATGAACATAATGATTCACTTGAAACCGCAATTCCATCTGAATCCCTTATGAGCAAAATGCCTATGATCTCTTCTAAGAGCAGGAAGACCTTTTAGATTATACTAAGCTATTTCGTTTGTATTTTACTTTATATTGTGTGTATAATACGGACTTATTCAAATTCGTCGAAACGAAAACTATCGCTAAGTCTCAACGAATTTTTTAAGGCAAAGTCCGACACAATTTTTTTTTTTTCGAGATATGAAAAATTTTCACCAACAACTTTTTGTTGACCTGATCGAGTTCAATGATATTCTTCGTACAGTTTTTTCCATATCTTGTTTAGTTTTTGAGATTTTGATGCTTTCATAACAATAAATACATAATAGTGGAACTACCTATAGCGGACACTACATAGCCTACTTTAGACCTCCGCGAGCACGTGGCATGAACATAATGATTCACTTGAAACCGCAATTCCACCTGAATCCCTCATGAGCAAAATGCCTATGATCTCTTCTAAGAGCAGGAAGACCTTTTAGATTATACTAAGCTATTTCGTTTGTATTTTACTTTATATTGTGTGTATAATACGGACTTATTCAAATTCGTCGAAACGAAAACTATCGCCAAGTCTCGACGTATTCTTTAAGGCAAAGTCCGACACAATTTTTTTTTTTTCGAGATATGAAAAATTTTCACCAATAACTCTTTGTTGACCTGATCGAGTCCTACGATATTCTCTCCATACTTTTTTCCATATCTTGTTTAGTGTTTGAGATTTTGATGCTTTCATAACAATAAATACATAATAGTGGAACTACCTATAGCGGACACTACAGAGCCTACTGTAGACCTCCGCGAGCACGTTGCATGAACATAATGATTCACTAGAAACACCAATTCCATCTGAATCCCTCATGAGCAAAATGCCTATGATCTCTTCTAACAGCAGGAAGACCTTTTAGATTATACTAAGCTATTTCGTTTGTATTTTACTTTATATTGTGTGTATAATACGGACTTATTCAAATTCGTCGAAACGAAAACTATCGTCAAGTCTCGACGAATTTTTTAAGGCAAAGTCCGACACAATTTTTTTTTTCGAGATATGAAAAATTTTCACCAACAACTTTTTGTTGACCTGATCGAGTTCAATGATATTCTTCGTACACTTTTTTCCATATCTTGTGTAGTTTTTGAGATTTTGATGCTTTCATAACAATAAATACATAATAGTGGAATTACCTATAGCGGATACTACATAGCCTACTGTAGACCTCCACGAGCACGTGGCATAAACATAATGATTCACTAGAAACACCAATTCCATCTGAATCCCTCAGGAGCAAAATGCCTATGATCTCTTCTAAGTGCAGGAAGACGTTTTAGATTATACTAAGCTATTTCGTTTGTATTTCACATTATATTGTGTGTATAATACGGACTTATTCAAATTCGTCGAAACGGAAACTATCGCCAAGTCTCGACGAATTTTTTTAGGCTAAGTCCAGACACAATTTTTTTTTTTTCGAGATATGAAAAATGTTCACCAATAACTTTTTGTTGAGCTTATCGAGTTCAATGATATTCTCCCCACACATTTTTCCATATCTAGTTTAGTTTTTGAGATTTTGATGGTTTCATAACAATAATTACTATATAGTGGATCCACCTACATCGGACACTACATAGCCTACTGTAGACCTCTGCAAGAACGTGGCATGAATATGATGATTCACTTGAAACCCCAATATCATTTAAATTTCTCAGGAGCAAAACGCCTAAGAGCAGGAAGACCTTTTACTAAGCTTTCATATTTTGTTTGTATTTTACATTGTATTGTGTGTTTAATACAGACTTATTCAAATTCGTCGATACGAAAATTAACGCCAAGTATCGACGAATTTTTTAGGCCAAGTCTAGGCAAAATTTTTTTTTTGAGATATGAAAAATTTTCATCTATAACTTTTTGTTGACCTGATCGAGTTAAATGATATTATCCGTACACTTTTTTCCATATCTTGTTTAGTTTTTGAGATGTTGATGCTTTCATAACAATAAATACATAATAGTGGAACTACCTATAGCGGACAATACATAGCCTACTGTAGACCTCCGCGAGCACGTGGCATGAATATAATGATTCACTTGAAAGCGCAATTCCATCTGAATCCCTTATGAGCAAAATGCCTATGATCTCTTCTAAGAGCAGGAAGACCTTTTAGATTATACTAAGCTATTTCGTTTGTATTTTACTTTATATTGTGTGTATAATACGGACTTATTCAAATTCGTCGAAACGAAAACTATCGCTAAGTCTCAACGAATTTTTTAAGGCAAAGTCCGACACAATTTTTTTTTTTTCGAGATATGAAAAATTTTCACCAACAACTTTTTGTTGACCTGATCGAGTTTAATGATATTCTTCGTACACTTTTTTCCATATCTTGTTTAGTTTTTGAGATTTTGATGCTTTCATAACAATAAATACATAACAGTGGAACTACCTATAGCGGACACTACATAGCCTACTTTAGACCTCCGCGAGCACGTGGCATGAACATAATGATTCACTAGAAACACCAATTCCATCTGAATCCCTCAGGAGCAAAAGGCCTATGATCTCTTCTAAGAGCAGGAAGACCTTTTAGATTATACTAAGCTATTTCGTTTGTATATTACATTATATTGTGTGTTTAATATGGACTTATTCAAATTCGTCGAAACGAAAATTATTGCCAAATCTCGACGAATTTTTTTAGGCCAAGTCTAGACACAATTTTTTTTTTCGAGAAAAATTTTCATCAATAACTTTTTGTTGACCTGATCGAGTTCAATGATATTCTCCGTACACTTTTTTCCATAACTTGTTTAGTTTTTGAGATTTTGATGATTTCATAACAATAATTACTTTATAGTGGAACCACCTACAGCGGACACTACATAGCCTACTGTACACCTCCGCGAGCACGTGGCATGAATATAATGATTCACTTAAAACCCCAATTCCATTTGAATCCCTCATGTTCCCTCATGTTCTTTCTATGAGCAGGAAGTCCTATCAGATACCCAGTTTTATTTCATATTTCGTTTGTATTTTACATTATATTGTATGTATAATACGGACCTATCCAAATTCGTCGAAACGAAACTATTTGCCAAGTCACGACGAAATTTTTTAGGCTTAGTCCAGACACAATTTTTTTTTTCGAGTTTTGAAAAATTTTCACCAATAACTTTCTGTTGACCTGATCGAGTCCAACGATATTATATATTATATTATATATTCTCCCTACACATTTTTCCATATCTTGTTTAGTTTTTGAGATTTTGATGCTTTCATAACAATAATTACTTATTAGTGGAACTACCTACAGCGGACACTACATAGCCTACTGTAGACTTTCGCGAGCACGTGGCATAAACATAATGATTCACTTCAAACCCCAATTCCATCTGAATCCCTCAAGAGCAAAATGCCTATGATCTCTTCTAAGAGCAGGAAGACCTTTTAGATTATACTAAGCTATTTCGTTAGTATTTTACATTATATTGTATTCATAATACGGACTTATTCAAATTCGTCGAAATGAAAATTATCGCCAAGTCTCGACGAATTTTTTAAGGCTAAGTCTAACAAATTTTTTTTTTTTTTCGAGATATGAGAAATTTTCACCAACAACTTTTTGTTGACCTGATCGAGTTCAATGATATTCTTCTTACACTTTTTTTCATATCTTGTTTAGTTTTTGAGATTTTGATGCTTTCATAACAATAAATACATAATAGTGGAATTACCTATAGCGGACACTACAGATCCTACTGTAGACCTCCGCGAGCACGTGGCATGAACATAATGATTCACTTGAAACCCCAATTCCATCTGAATCCCTCATGAGCAAAATGCCTATGATCTCTTCTAAGAGCAGGAAGACCTTTCAGATTATACTAAGCTATTTCGTTTGTACTTTACATTATATTGTGTGTTTAATACGGACTTAATCGAATTCGTCGAAACGAAAACTATCGCCTAGTCTCGCCGAATTTCTTGAGGCTAAGTCCGACACAATTTTTTTTGTTTTTCGAGATATGAAAATTTTTCACCAATAATTTTTTGTTGACCTGATCGAGTCCAACGATATTCTTTTCATACATTTTTCCATATCTCGTTTAGTTTTTGAGATTTTGATGCTTTCATAACAATAAATACATAATAGTGGAACTACCTATAGCGGACACTACATAGCCTACTGTAGACCTCCGCGAGCACGTGGCATGAATATAATGATTTACTTGAAACCGCAATTCCATCTGAATCCCTCATGAGCAAAATGCCTATGATCTCTTCTAAGAGCAGGAAGACCTTTTAGATTATACTAAGCTATTTCGTTTGTATTTTACTTTATATTGTGTGTATAATACGGACTTATTCTAATTCGTCGAAACGAAAACTATCGCTAAGTCTCGACGAATTTTTTAAGGCTAAGTCCTACACAATTTTTTTTTTTCGAGATATGAAAAATTTTCACCAACAACTTTTTGTTGACCTGATCGAGTTCAATGATATTCTCCGAACACTTTTTTCCATATCTTGTTTAGTTTTTGAGATTTTGATGCTTTCATAACAATAAATACATAATAAGGTAAATACCTACAGCGGACTCTACATAGGCTACTGTAGACCTCTGCAAGAACGTGGCATGAATATGATAATTCACTTGTAACCCCAATTTCATTTAAATTTCTCAGGAGCAAAATGCCTAAGAGCAGGAAGACCTTTTACTAAGCTTTCATATTTTGTTTGTATTTTACATTATATTGTGTGTTTAATACGGACTTATTCAAATTCGTAGAAACGAAAATTAAGTCATATTTCGACGAATTTTTTTAGGCCAAGTCTAGACACAATTTTTTTTTACGAGATATGAAAAATTTTCATCAATAACTTTTTGTTGACCTGATCGAGTTCAATAATATTCTCCGTACACTTTTTTCCATAACTTCTTTAGTTTTTGAGATTTTGATGCTTTCATAACAATAAATACATAATAAGGGAATTACCTACAGCGGACACTACATAGCCTTCTGTAGACCTCCGCGAGCAAGTGGCATGAACATAATGATTCACTTGAAACCCCAATTCCATCTGAATCCCTCATGAGCAAAATGCCTATGATGTCTTCTAAGAGCAGGAAGACCTTTAAGATTATACTAAGCTAGTTCGTTTTAATTTTACATTATATTGTGTGTATAATACGGACTTATTCAAATTCGTCGAATTAAAAACTATCGCCAAGTCTCGACGAATTTTTTAAGGCCAAGTCCGACACAATTTTTTTTTTTTCGAGATATGAAAAATTTTCACCTATAACTTTTTGTTGACCTGATCGAGTCCAACGATAATCTCCCCAAACATTTTTCCATATCTTGTTTAGTATTTGCGATTTGGATGCTTTCATAACAATAATTACTTAATAGTGGAACTACCTACAGCGGACACTACATAGCCTACTGTAAATCTCCGCGAGCACGTGGCATGAACATAATGATTCACTTGAAACACCAATTTCATCTGAATCCCTCATGAGCAAAATGCCTATGATCTCTTCTAAGAGCAGGAAGACCTTTTAGATTATACTATTTCGTTTGTACTTTACATTATATTGTGTGTTTAATACGGACTTATTCGAATTCGTCGAAACGAAAACTATCGCCAAGTCTCGCCGAATTTCTTGAGGCCAAGTCCGACACAATTTTTTTTTTTCGAGATATGAAAAATATTCACCAATAACTTTTTGTTGACCTGATCGAGTCCTACGATATTCTCTCCATACTTTTTTCCATATCTTGTTCAGTTTTTGAGATTTTGATGCTTTCATAACAATAAATACATAATAGAGGAACTACCTATAGCGGACACTACAGAGCCTACTGTAGACCTCCGCGAGCACGTGGCATGAACATAATGATTCACTAGAAACACCAATTCCATCTGAATCCCTCAGGAGCAAAATGCCTATGATCTCTTTTAAGAGCAGGAAGACCTTTTAGATTATACTAAGCTATTTCGTTTGTATTTTACTTTATATTGTGTGTATAATACGGACTCAATCGAATTCGTCGAAACGAAAACTATCGCCTAGTCTCGCCGAATTTCTTGAGGCTAAGTCCGACACAATTTTTTTTGTTTTTCGAGATATGAAAATTTTTCACCAATAAATTTTTGTTGACCTGATCGAGTCCAACGATATTCTTTTCATACTTTTTTCCATATCTCGTTTAGTTTTTGAGATTTTGATGCTTTCATAACAATAAATACATAATAGTGGAACTACCTATAGCGGACACTACATAGCTTACTTCAGACCTCCGCGAGCACGTGGCATGAACATAATGATTCACTAGAAACACCAATTCCATCTGAATCCCTCAGGAGCAAAATGCCTATGATCTCTTCTAAGTGCAGGAAGACCTTTTAGATTATACTAAGCTATATCGTTTGTATTTTACTTTATATTGTGTGTATAATACGGACTTATTCAAATTCGTCGAAACGAAAACTATCGCCAAGTCTCGACGAATTTTTTTAGGCCAAGTCTAGACACAATTTTTTTTTACGAGATATGAAAAATTTTCATCAATAAATTTTTGTTGACCTGATCGAGTTCTATGATATTCTCCGTACACTTTTTTCCATATCTTGTTTAGTTTTTGAGATTTTGATGCTTTCATAACAATTATTACTATATAGTGGAACCACCTACATCGGACACTACATAGCCTACTGTAGACATCTGCAAGAACGTGGCATGAATATGATGATTCACTTGAAACCCCAATTTCATTTAAATTTCTCAGGAGCAAAACGCCTAAGAGCAGGAAGACCTTTTACTAAGCTTTCATATTTTGTTTGTATTTTATATTATATTGTGTGTTTAATATGGACTTATTCAATTCGACGAAACGAAAATTAACGCCAAGTATCGACGAATTTTTTAGGCCAAGTCTAGGCACAATTTTTTTTTTTCGAGATATGAAAAATTTTTACGTATAACTTTTTGTTGACATGATCTAGTTCTATGATATTCTCCGTACACTTTTTTCCATATCTTGTTTAGTTTTTGAGATTTTGATGCTTTCATAACAATAAATACATAATAGTGGAACTACCTATAGCGGACACTACATAGCCTACTTTAGACCTCCGCGAGCACGTGGCATGAACATAATGATTCACTAGAAACACCAATTCCATCTGAATCCCTCAGGAGCAAAATGCCTATGATCTCTTTCTAGGAAGACCTTTTAGATTATACTAAGCTATTTCGTTTGTATTTTACTTTATATTGTGTGTATAATACGGACTTATTCAAATTCGTCGAAACGAAAACTATCGCCAAGTCTCGACGAATTTTTTAAGGCCAAGTCCGTCACAATTTTTTTTTTTCGAGATATGAAAAATTTTCACCAACAACTTTTTGTTGACCTGATCGCGTTCAATGATATTCTTCGTACACTTTTTTCCATATCTTGTTTAGTTTTTGGGATCTTGATGCTTTCATAACAATAAATACATAATAATGGAATTACCTATAGCGGACACTACAGAGCCTACTATAGACCTCCGCGAGCACGTGGCATGAACCTAATGATTCACTAGAAATACCAATTCCATCTGAATCCCTCATGAGCAAAATGCCTATGATCTCTTCTAAGTGAAGGAAGACCTTTAAGAGAGGAGAAAAAAAAGCCAATTCGTTTGTATTTCACATTTTATTGTTTGTATAATACGGACTTATTCAAATTCGTCGAAACGAAAACTATCGCCAAGTCTCGACGAATTTTTTAATCTAAGTCCGACACAATTTTTTTTTTTTTCGAGATATGAAAAATTTTCACCAATAACATTTTGTTGACCTGATCCAGTCCAACGAAATTCTCTACATACTTTTTTCCATATCTTGTTTAGTTTTTGAGATTTTGATGCTTTCATAACAATAAATACATAATAGAGGAACTACCTATAGCGGACACTACAGAGCCTACTGTAGACCTCCGCGAGCACGTGCATGATCATAATGATTCACTAGAAACACCAATTCCATCTGAATCTCTCAGGAGCAAAATGCCTATGATGTCTTCTAAGAGCAGGAAGACCTTTAAGATTATTTTTGGTTTTAATTTTACATTATATAGTGTGTATAATACGGACTTATTCAAATTCGTCGAATTAAAAACTATCGCCAAGTCTCGACGAATTTTTTAAGGCCAAGTCCGACACAATTTTTTTTTTTCGAGATATGAAAAATTTTCACCTATAACTTTTTGTTGACCTGATCGAGTCCAACGATAATCTCCCCAAACATTTTTCCATATCTTGTTTAGTATTTGCGATTTGGATGCTTTCATAACAATAATTACTTAATAGTGGAACTACCTACAGCGGACACTACATAGCCTACTGTAAATCTCCGCGAGCACGTGGCATGAACATAATGATTCACTTGAAACACCAATTTCATCTGAATCCCTCATGAGCAAAATGCCTATGATCTCTTCTAAGAGCAGGAAGGCCTTTTAGATTATACTTAGCTATTTCGTTTGTATTTTAGTTTATATTGTGTGTTTAATACGGACTTATTCAAATTCGTCGAAACGAAAACTTTCGCCAAGTCTTGACGAATTTTTTAATGCAAAGTCCGACACATTTTTTTTTTTTTCGAGATATGAAAAATTTTCACCAACAACTTTTTGTTGACCTGATCGAGTTCAATGATATTCTTCGTACACTTTTTTCCATATTTTGTTTAGTTTTTGAGATTTTGATGCTTTCATAACAATAAATACATGATAGTGGAACTACCTATAGCGGACACTACATAGCCAACTTTAGACCTCCGCGAGCACGTGGCATGAACATAATGATTCACTAGAAACACCAATTCCATCTGAATCCCTCAGGAGCAAAATGCCTATGATCTCTTTCTAGGAAGACCTTTTAAATTATACTAAGCTATTTCGTTTGTATTTTACTTTATATTGTGTGTATAATACGGACTTATTCAAATTCGTCGAAACGAAAACTATCGCCAAGTCTCGACGAATTTTTTAAGGCCAAGTCCGTCACAATTTTTTTTTTTCGAGATATGAAAAATTTTCACCAACAACTTTTTGTTGACCTGATCGAGTTCAATGATATTCTTCGTACACTTTTTTCCATATTTTGTTTAGTTTTTGAGATTTTGATGCTTTCATAACAATAAATACATAATAGTGGAACTACCTATAGCGGACACTACATAGCCAACTTTAGACCTCCGCGAGCACGTGGCATGAACATAATAAGTCACTAGAAACACCAATTCCATCTGAATCCTTCAGGAGCAAAATGCCTATGATCTCTTCTAAGAGCAGGAAGACCTTTTAGATTATACTAAGCTATTTCGTTTGTATATTACATTATATTGTGTGTTTAATATGGACTTATTCAATTTCGTCGAAACGAAAATTATTGCCAAATCTCGACGAATTTTTTTAGGCCAAGTCTAGACACAATTTTTTTTTTCGAGAAAAATTTTCATCATTAACTTTTTGTTGACCTGATCGAGTTCAATGATATTCTCCGTACACTTTTTTCCATAACTTGTTTAGTTTTTGAGATTTTGATGATTTCATAAGAATAATTACTTTATAGTGGAACCACCTACAGCGTACACTACATAGCCTACTGTACACCTCCGCGAGCACGTGGCATGAACATAATGATTCACTTAAACCCCCAATTCCATTTGAATCCCTCATGTTCCCTCATGTTCTTTCTATGAGCAGGAAGTCCTATCAGATACCCAGTTTTATTTCATATTTCGTTTGTATTTTACATTATATTGTATGTATAATACGGACCTATTCAAATTCGTCGAAACGAAACTATTTGCCAAGTCACGACGAAATTTTTTATGCTTAGTCCAGACACAATTTTTTTTTTCGAGTTTTGAAAAATTTTCACCAATAACTTTCTGTTGACCTGATCGAGTCCAACGATATTATATATTATATTATATATTCTCCCTACACATTTTTGAGATTTTGATGCTTTCATAACAATAATTACTTATTAGTGGAACTACCTACAGCGGACACTACATAGCCTACTGTAGACTTTCGCGAGCACGTGGCATAAACATAATGATTCACTTCAAACCCCAATTCCATCTGAATCCCTCAAGAGCAAAATGCCTATGATCTCTTCTAAGTGCAGGAAGACCTTTTAGATTATACTAAGCCATTCCGTTTGTATTTCACATTTTATTGTGTGTATAATACGGACTTATTCAAATTCGTCGAAACGAAAACTATCGCCAAGTCTCGACGAATTTTTTTAATCTAAGTCCGACACAATTTTATTTTTTTCGAGTAATGAAAAATTTTCACCAATAACATTTTGTTGACCTGATCGAGTCCAACGATATTCTCCATATACTTTTTTCCATATCTTGTTTAGTTTTTGAGATTTTGATGCTTTCATAACAATAAATACATAATAGTGGAACTACCTATAGCGGACACTACATAGCCTACTGTAGACCTCCGCGAGCACGTGGCATGAACATAATGATTCACTTGAAACCGCAATTCCATCTGAATCCCTTATGAGCAAAATGCCTATGATCTCTTCTAAAAGCAGGAAGACCTTTTAGATTTTACTAAGCTATTTCGTTTGTATTTTACTTTATATTGTGTGTATAATACGGACTTATTCAAATTCGTCGAAACGAAAACTATCGCCAAGTCTCGACGAATTTTTTAATGCTAAGTCCGACACAATTTTTTTTTTCGAGATATGAAAAATTTTCACCAACAACTTTTTGTTGATCGAGTTCAATGATATTCTTCGTAAACTTTTTTCCATATCTTGTTTAGTTTTTGAGATCTTGATGCTTTCATAACAATAAATACATAATAGTGGAATTACCTATAGCGGACACTACAGAGCCTACTGTAGACCTCCGCGAGCACGTGGCATGACCATAATGATTCACTAGAAACACCAATTCCATCTGAATCCCTCATGAGCAAAATGCCTATGATCTCTTCTAAGTGCAGGAAGACCTTTAAGGGAGGAGAAAAAAAAAGCCATTTCGTTTGTATTTCACATTTTATTGTGTGTTTAATACGGACTTATTCAAATTCGTCGAAACGAAAACTATCGCCAAGGGTCTTGACGAATTTTTTAATGCAAAGTCCGACATAATTTTTTTTTTTTCGAGATATGAAAAATTTTCACCAACAACTTTTTGTTGACCTGATCGAGTTTAATGATATTCTTCGTACACTTTTTTCCATATCTTGTTTAGTTTTTGAGATGTTGATGCTTTCATAACAATAAATACATAATAGTGGAACTACCTATAGCGGACACTACATAGCCTACTGTAGACCTCCGCGAGCACGTGGCATGAACATGATTCACTTGAAACCGCAATTCCATCTGAATCCCTCATGAGCAAAATGACTATGATCTCTTCTAAGAGCAGGAAGGCCTTTTAGATTATACTAAGCTATTTCGTTTGTATTTTAGTTTATATTGTGTGTTTAATACGGACTTATTCAAATTCGTCGAAACGAAAACTATCGCCAAGTCTTGAATTTTTTAAGGCAAAGTCCGACACAATTTTTTTTTTTCGAGATATGAAAAATTTTCACCAACAACTTTTTGTTGACCTGATCGAGTTTAATGATATTCTTCGTACACTTTTTTCCATATCTTGTTTAGTTTTTGAGATTTTGATGCTTTCATAACAATAAATACATAATAGTGGAACTACCTATAGCGGACACTACATAGCCTACTGTAGACCTCCGCGAGCACGTGGCATGAACATGATTCACTTGAAACCGCAATTCCATCTGAATCCCTCATGAGCAAAATGACTATGATCTCTTCTAAGAGCAGGAAGGCCTTTTAGATTATACTTAGCTATTTCGTTTGTATTTTAGTTTATATTCTGTGTTTAATACGGACTTATTCAAATTCGTCGAAACGAAAACTTTCGCCAAGTCTTGTCGAATTTTATAATGCAAAGTCCGACACATTTTTTTTTTTTTTCGAGATATGAAAAATTTTCACCAACAACTTTTTGTTGACCTGATCGAGTTCAATGATATTCTTCGTACACTTTTTTCCATATTTTGTTTAGTTTTTGAGATTTTGATGCTTTCATAACAATAAATACATAATAGTGGAACTACCTATAGCGGACACTACATAGCCTACTTCAGACCTCCGCGAGCACGTGGCATGAACATAATGATTCACTAGAAACACCAATTCCATCTGAATCCCTCAGGAGCAAAATGCCTATGATCTCTTTCTAGGAAGACCTTTTAGATTATACTAAGCTATTTCGTTTGTATTTTACTTTATATTGTGTGTATAATACGGACTTATTCAAATTCGTCGAAACGAAAACTATCGCCAAGTCTCGACGAATTTTTTAAGGCCAAGTCCGTCACAATTTTTTTTTTCGAGATGAGAAAAATTTTCACCAACAACTTTTTGTTGACCTGATCGCGTTCAATGATATTCTTCGTACACTTTTTCCATATCTTGTTTAGTTTTTGAGATCTTGATGCTTTCATAACAATAAATACATAATAATGGAATTACCTATAGCGGACACTACAGAGCCTACTATAGACCTCCGCGAGCACGTGGCATGAACCTAATGATTCACTAGAAATACCAATTCCATCTGAATCCCTCATGAGCAAAATGCCTATGATCTCTTCTAAGTGCAGGAAGACCTTTAAAGGAGGAGAAAAAAAAGCCAATTCGTTTGTATTTCACATTTTATTGTTTGTATAATACGGACTTATTCAAATTCGTCGAAACGAAAACTATCGCCAAGTCTCGACGAATTTTTTAATCTAAGTCCGACACAATTTTTTTTTTTTTCGAGATATGAAAAATTTTCACCAATAACATTTTGTTGACCTGATCGAGTCCAACGAAATTCTCTACATACTTTTTTCCATATCTTGTTTAGTTTTTGAGATTTTGATGCTTTCATAACAATAAATACATAATAGAGGAACTACCTATAGCGGACACTACAGAGCCTACTGTAGACCTCCGCGAGCACGTGCATGATCATAATGATTCACTAGAAACACCAATTCCATCTGAATCCCTCAGGAGCAAAATGCCTATGATGTCTTCTAAGAGCAGGAAGACCTTTAAGATTATACTAAGCTATTTCGTTTTAATTTTACATTATATTGTGTGTATAATAGGACTTATTCAAATTCGTAGAATTAAAAACTATCGCCAAGTCTCGACGAATTTTTTAAGGCCAAGTCCGACACAATTTTTTTTTTTTCGAGATATGAAAAATTTTCACCTATAACTTTTTGTTGACCTGATCGAGTCCAACGATAATCTCCCCAAACATTTTTCCATATCTTGTTTAGTATTTGCGATTTGGATGCTTTCATAACAATAATTACTTAATAGTGGAACTACCTACAGCGGACACTACATAGCCTACTGTAAATCTCCGCGACCACGTGGCATGAACATAATGATTCACTTGAAACACCAATTTCATCTGAATCCCTCATGAGCAAAATGCCTATGATCTCTTCTAAGAGCAGGAAGACCTTTTAGATTATACTATTTCGTTTGTACTTTACATTATATTGTGTGTTTAATACGGACTTATTCGAATTCGTCGAAACGAAAACTATCGCCAAGTCTCGCCGAATTTCTTGAGGCCAAGTCCGACACAATTTTTTTTTTTCGAGATATGAAAAATTTTCACCATTAACTTTTTGTTGACCTGATCGAGTCCTACGATATTCTCTCCATACTTTTTTCCATATCTTGTTTAGTTTTTGAAATTTTGATGCTTTCATAACAATAAATACATAATAGAGGAACTACCTATAGCGGACACTACAGAGCCTACTGTAGACCTCCGCGAGCACGTGGCATGAACATAATGATTCACTAGAAACACCAATTCCATCTGAATCCCTCAGGAGCAAAATGCCTATGATCTCTTTTAAGAGCAGGAAGACCTTTTAGATTATACTAAGCTATTTCGTTTGTAGTTTACTTTATATTGTGTGTATAATACGGACTTATTCAAATTCGTCGAAACGAAAACTATCGCCAAGTCTCGAAGAATTTTTTAAGGCTAAGTCCGACACAATTTTTTTTTTTCGAGATATGAAAAATTTTCACCAACAACTTTTTGTTGACCTGATCGAGTTCAATGATATTCTTCGTAGACTTTTTTCCATATCTTGTTTAGTTTTTGAGATTTTGATGCTTTCATAACAATAAATACATAATAGTGGAATTACCTATAGCGGACACTACAGAGCCTACTGTAGACCTCCGCGAGCACGTGGCATGAACATAATGATTCACTAGAAACACTAATTCTATCTGAATCCCTCATGAGCAAAATGCCTATGATCTCTTCTAAGTGCAGGAAGACCTTTAAGGGAGGAGAAAAAAAAGCCATTTCGTTTGTATTTCATATTTTATTGTGTGTATAATACGGACTTATTCAAATTCGTCGAAACGAAAACTATCGCCAAGTCTCGCCGAATTTCTTGAGGCCAAGTCCGACACAATTTTTTTTTTTCGAGATATGAAAAATTTTCACCAATAACTTTTTTTTGACCTGATCGAGTCCTACGATATTTTCTCCATACTTTTTTCCATATCTTGTTTATTTTTGAGATTTTGATGCTTTCATAACAATAAATACATAATAGTGGAACTACCTATAGCGGACACTACAGAGCCCACTGTAGACCTCCGCGAGCACGTGGCATGAACATAATGATTCCCTAGAAACACCAATTCCATCTGAATCCCTCAGGAGCAAAATGCCTATGATCTCTTTCTAGGAAGACCTTTTAGATTATACTAAGCTATTTCGTTTGTATTTTACTTTATATTGTGTGTATAATACGGACTTATTCAAATTCGTCGAAACGAAAACTATCGCCAAGTCTCGACGAATTTTTTTTATCTAAGTCCGACACAATTTTTTTTTTCGAGATATGAAAAATTTTCACCAATAACATTTTGTTGACCTGATTGACTCTACATACTTTTTTCCATATCTTGTTTAGTATTTGAGATTTTGTGCTTTCATAACAATAAATACATAATAGTGGAACTACCTATAGCGGACACTACATAGCCTACTGTGGACCTCCGCGAGCACGTGGCATGAACATAATGATTCACTTGAAACCGCAATTCCATCTGAATCCCTTATGAGCAAAATGCCTATGATCCCTTCTAAGAGCAGGAAGGCCTTTTAGATTATACTAAGCTATTTCGTTTGTATTTTAATTTATATTGTGTGTTTAATACGGACTTATTCAAATTCGTCGAAACGAAAACTATCGCCAAGTCTCGACGAATTTTTTAATCTAAGTCCGACACAATTTTTTTTTTTTCGAGATATGAAAAATTTTCACCAATAACATTTTGTTGACCTGATCGAGTCCAACGAAATTCTCTACATACTTTTTTCCATATCTTGTTTAGTTCTTGAGATTTTGATGCTTTCATAATAATAAATACATAATAGTGGAACTACCTTCAGCGGACACTACATAGCCTACTGTAGACCTCTGCGAGCACGTGGCATGAACATAATGATTCACTTGAAACCGCAATTCCATCTGAATCCCTTATGAGCAAAATGCCTATGATCCCTTCTAAGAGCAGGAAGGCCTTTTAGATTATACTAAGCTATTTCGTTTGTATTTTAATTTATATTGTGTGTTTAATACGGACTTATTCAAATTCGTCGAAACGAAAACTATCGCCAAGTCTCGACAAATTTTTTAAGGCCAAGTCCGACACAATTTTTTTTTTTCGAGATATGAAAAATGTTCACCCATCACTTTTTGTTGACCTGATCGAGTCCAACGATATTCTCCCCATACTTTTTTCCATATCTTGTTTAGTTTTTGAGATTTTGATGCTTTCATAACAATAATTAGTTAATAGTGGAACCACCTACAACGGTTACTACATAGTACTGTAGATCTCCGCGAGCACGTGGCATGAACATAATGATTCACTTGAAACCCCAATTCCATCTGAATCCCTCATGAGCAAAATGCCTATGATCTCTTCTAAGAGCAGGAAGACCTTTTAGATTATACTAAGCTATTATGTTTGTACTTTACATTATATTGTGTGTTTAATACGGACTTATTCGAATTCGTCGAAACGAAAACTATCGCCAAGTCCCGACGAATTTCTTGAGGCTAAGTCAAACACAATTTTTTTTTTTCGAGATATGAAAAATTTTCACCAATAACTTTTTGTTGACCTGATCGAGTCCAACGATATTCTCCCTACACATTTTTCCATATCTAGTTTAGCTTTTGAGATTTTGATGCATTCATAACAATAAATACTTACAGTAGAACCACCTACATCGGACACTACATAACCTACCGTAGACCTCTGCGAGAACGTGGCATGAATTTCATGATTCACTTGTAACCCGAATTTCATTTAAATTTCACGGGAGCAAAATGCCTAAGAGCAGGAAGACCTTTTATATTATACTAAGCTTTCATATTCTGTTTGTATTTTACATTATATTGTGTGTTTAATACGGACTTATTCAAATTCATCGAAACGAAAATTATCGCCAAGTTTCGACGAATTTTTTTAGGCAAAGTCTAGACACAATTTTTTTTTTTCGAGATTTGAAAAATTATCATCAATGACTTTTTGTTGACCTGATCGAGTCCTATGATACTTACAGTACACATTTTTCCATATCTAGTTTAGCTTTTGAGATTTTGATGCATTCATAACAATAAATACTTACAGTAGAACCACCTACATCGGACAATACATAACCTACTGTAGACCTCTGCGAGAACGTGGCATGAATATCATGATTCACTTGTAACCCCAATTTCATTTAAATTTCTCGGGAGCAAAATGCCTAAGAGCAGGAAGACCTTTTAGATTATACTAAGCTTTCATCTTTTGTTTGTATTTTACATTATATTGTGTGTTTAATACGGACTTATTCAAATTCATCGAAACGAAAATTATCGCCAAGTCTCGACGAATTTTTTTAGGCCAAGTCTAGACACAATTTTTTTTTACGAGATATGAAAAATTTTCATCAATAAATTTTTGTTGACCTGATCGAGTTCTATGATATTCTCCGTACACTTTTTTCCATATCTTGTTTAGTTTTTGAGATTTTGATGCTTTCATAACAATTATTACTATATAGTGGAACCACCTACATCGGACACTACATAGCCTACTGTAGACATCTGCAAGAACGTGGCATGAATATGATGATTCACTTGAAACCCCAATTTCATTTAAATTTCTCAGGAGCAAAACGCCTAAGAGCAGGAAGACCTTTTACTAAGCTTTCATATTTTGTTTGTATTTTATATTATATTGTGTGTTTAATATGGACTTATTCAATTCGACGAAACGAAAATTAACGCCAAGTATCGACGAATTTTTTAGGCCAAGTCTAGGCACAATTTTTTTTTTTCGAGATATGAAAAATTTTTACGTATAACTTTTTGTTGACATGATCTAGTTCTATGATATTCTCCGTACACTTTTTTCCATATCTTGTTTAGTTTTTGAGATTTTGATGCTCTCATAACAATAAATACATAATAAGGGAATTACCGACAGCGGACACTACAGAGCCTTCTGCAGACCTCCGCGAGCACGTGGCATGAACATAATGATTCACTTGAAACCGCAATTCCATCTGAATCCCTTATGAGCAAAATGCCTATGATCTCTTCTAAGAGCAGGAAGACCTTTTAGATTATACTAAGCTATTTCGTATGTATTTTACTTTATATTGTGTGTATAATACGGACTTATTCAAATTCGTCGAAACGAAAATTATCGACAAGTCTCGACGAATTTTTTTAAGCTAAGTCCGACACAATTTTTTTTTTTTCGAGATATGAAAAATTTTCACCAATAACATTTTGTTGACCTGATCGAGTCCAACGATATTCTCTATATACTTTTTTCCATATCATGTTTAGTTTTTGAGATTTTGATGCTTTCATAACAATAAATACATTATAGTGGAACTACCTATAGCGGACACTACATAGCCTACTTTAGACCTCCGCGAGCACGTGGCATGAACATAATGATTCACTAGAAACACCAATTCCATCTGAATCTCTCATGAGCAAAATGCCTATGATCTCTTCTAAGAGCAGGAAGGCCTTTTAGATTATACTTAGCTATTTCGTTTGTATTTTAGTTTATATTGTGTGTTTAATACGGACTTATTCAAATTCGTCGAAACGAAAACTTTCGCCAAGTCTTGACGAATTTTTTAATGCAAAGTCCGACACATTTTTTTTTTTTTCGAGATATGAAAAATTTTCACCAACAACTTTTTGTTGACCTGATCGAGTTCAATGATATTCTTCGTACACTTTTTTCCATATTTTGTTTAGTTTTTGAGATTTTGATGCTTTCATAACAATAAATACATAATAGTGGAACTACCTATAGCGGACACTACATAGCCTACTTTAGACCTCCGCGAGCACGTGGCATGAACATAATGATTCACTAGAAACACCAATTCCATCTGAATCCCTCAGGAGCAAAATGCCTATGATCTCTTTCTAGGAAGACCTTTTAGATTATACTAAGCTATTTCGTTTGTATTTTACTTTATATTGTGTGTATAATACGGACTTATTCAAATTCGTCGAAACGAAAACTATCGCCAAGTCTCGACGAATTTTTTAAGGCCAAGTCCGTCACAATTTTTTTTTTTCGAGATACGAAAAATTTTCACCAACAACTTTTTGTTGACCTGATCGCGTTCAATGATATTCTTCGTACACTTTTTTCCATATCTTGTTTAGTTTTTGAGATCTTGATGCTTTCATAACAATAAATACATAATAATGGAATTACCTATAGCGGACACTACAGAGCCTACTGTAGACCTCCGCGAGCACGTGGCATGAACCTAATGATTCACTAGAAATACCAATTCCATCTGAATCCCTCATGAGCAAAATGCCTATGATCTCTTCTAAGTGCAGGAAGACCTTTAAGGGAGGAGAAAAAAAAGCCATTTCGTTTGTATTTCACATTTTATTGTGTGTATAATACGGACTTATTCAAATTCGTCGAAACGAAAACTATCGCCAAGTCTCGACGAATTTTTTAATTTAAGTCCGACACAATTTTTTTTTTTTCGAGATATGAAAAATATTCACCAATAACATTTTGTTGACCTGATCGAGTCCAACGAAATTCTCTACATACTTTTTTCCATATCTTGTTTAGTTCTTGAGATTTTGATGCTTTCATAATAATAAATACATAATAGTGGAACTACCTACAGCGGACACTACATAGCCTACTGTAGACCTCCGCGAGCACGTGGCATGAACATAATGATTCACTTGAAACCGCAATTCCATCTGAATCCCTCATGAGCAAAATGCCTATGATCTCTTCGAAGAGCAGGAAGGCCTTTTAGATTATACTAAGCTATTTCGTTTGTATTTTAATTTATATTGTGTGTTTAATACGGACTTATTCAAATTCGTCGAAACGAAAACTATCGCCAAGTCTTGACGAATTTTTTAATGCATAGTCCGACACAATTTTTTTTTTTTCAAGATATGAAAAATTTCACCAACAACTTTTTGTTGACCTGATCGAGTTTAATGATATTCTTCGTACACTTTTTTCCATATCTTGTTTAGTTTTTGAGATTTTGATGCTGTCATAACAATAAATACATAATAGTGGAACTACCTATAGCGGACACTACATAGCCTACTTTAGACCTCCGCGAGCACGTGGCATGAACATAATGATTCACTAGAAACACCAAATCCATCAGAATCCGTCAGGAGCAAAATGCCTATGATCTCTTCTAAGTGCAGGAAGACCTTTTAGATTATACTAAGCTATTTCGTTTGTATTTCACATTATATTGTGTGTATAATACGGACTTATTCAAATTCGTCGAAACGGAAACTATCGCCAAGTCTCGACGAATTTTTTTAGGCTAAGTCCAGACACAATTTTTTTTTTTCGAGATATGAAAAATTTTCACCAATAACTTTTTGTTCTGCTGATCGAGTCCAACGATATTCTCCCTACACATTTTACCATATCTAGTTTAGTTTTTGAGAATTTGATGCATTCATAACAATAATTACTTACAGTGAAACCACCTACGTCGGACACTACATAACCTACTGTAGACCTCTGCCAGAACGTGGCATGAATATCATGATTCACTTGTAACCCCATTTTCATTTAAATTTCTCGGGAGCAAAATGCCTAAGAGCAGAAAGACCTTTTAGATTATACTAAGCTTTAATATTTTGTTTGTATTTTACATTATATTGTGTGTATAATACGGACTTATTCAAATTCGTCGTAACGAAAACTATCGCCAAGTCTCGACGAATTTTTTAAGGCTAAGACCGACACAATTTTTTTTTTCGAGATATGAAAAATTTTCACCAACAACTTTTTGTTGACCTGATCGAGTTCAATGATATTCTTCGTACACTTTTTTCCATATCTTGTGTAGTTTTTGAGATTTTGATGCTTTCATAACAATAAATACATAATAGTGGAACTACCTATAGCGGACACTACAGAGACTACTGTAGACCTCCGCGAGCACGTGGCATGAACATAATGATTCACTAGAAACACCAATTCCATCTGAATCCCTCAGGAGCAAAATGCCTATGATCTCTTCTAAGTGCAGGAAGACCTTTTAGATTATACTAAGCTATTTCGTTTGTATTTCACATTATATTGTGTGTATAATACGGACTTATTCAAATTCGTCGAAACGGAAACTATCGCCAAGTCTCGACGAATTTTTTTAGGCTAAGTGCAGACACAATTTTTTTTTTCGAGATATGAAAAATGTTCACCAATAACTTTTTGTTGAGCTTATCGAGTTCAATGATATTCTACCCACACATTTTTCCATATCTAGTTTAGTTTTTAAGACTTTGATGGTTTCATAACAATAATTACTATATAGTGGAACCACCTACATCGGACACTACATAGCCTACTGTAGACCTCTGCAAGAACGTGGCATGAATATGATGATTCACTTGAAACCCCAATATCATTTAAATTTCTCAGGAGCAAAACGCCTAAGAGCAGGAAGACCTTTTACTAAGCTTTCATATTTTGTTTGTATTTTACATTGTATTGTGGTTTAATACAGACTTATTCAAATTCGTCGAAACGAAAATTAACGCCAAGTATCGACGAATTTTTTAGGCCAAGTCTAGGCACAATTTTTTTTTCGAGATATGAAAAATTTTCATCTATAACTTTTTGTTGACCTGATCGAGTTAAATGATATTCTCCGTACACTTTTTTCCATATCTTGTTTAGTTTTTGAGATGTTGATGCTTTCATAACAATAAATACATAATAGTGGAACTACCTATAGCGGACAATACATAGCCTACTGTAGACCTCCGCGAGCACGTGGCATGAACATAATGATTCACTTGAAACCGCAATTCCATCTGAATCCCTTATGAGCAAAATGCCTATGATCTCTTCTAAGAGCAGGAAGACCTTTTAGATTATACTAAGCTATTTCGTTTGTATTTTACTTTATATTGTGTGTATAATACGGACTTATTCAAATTCGTCGAAACGAAAACTATCGCTAAGTCTCAACGAATTTTTTAAGGCAAAGTCCGACACAATTTTTTTTTTTTCGAGATATGAAAAATTTTCACCAACAACTTTTTGTTGACCTGATCGAGTTCAATGATATTCTTCGTACAGTTTTTTCCATATCTTGTTTAGTTTTTGAGATTTTGATGCTTTCATAACAATAAATACATAATAGTGGAACTACCTATAGCGGACACTACATAGCCTACTTTAGACCTCCGCGAGCACGTGGCATGAACATAATGATTCACTTGAAACCGCAATTCCACCTGAATCCCTCATGAGCAAAATGCCTATGATCTCTTCTAAGAGCAGGAAGACCTTTTAGATTATACTAAGCTATTTCGTTTGTATTTTACTTTATATTGTGTGTATAATACGGACTTATTCAAATTCGTCGAAACGAAAACTATCGCCAAGTCTCGACGTATTCTTTAAGGCAAAGTCCGACACAATTTTTTTTTTTTCGAGATATGAAAAATTTTCACCAATAACTCTTTGTTGACCTGATCGAGTCCTACGATATTCTCTCCATACTTTTTTCCATATCTTGTTTAGTGTTTGAGATTTTGATGCTTTCATAACAATAAATACATAATAGTGGAACTACCTATAGCGGACACTACAGAGCCTACTGTAGACCTCCGCGAGCACGTTGCATGAACATAATGATTCACTAGAAACACCAATTCCATCTGAATCCCTCATGAGCAAAATGCCTATGATCTCTTCTAACAGCAGGAAGACCTTTTAGATTATACTAAGCTATTTCGTTTGTATTTTACTTTATATTGTGTGTATAATACGGACTTATTCAAATTCGTCGAAACGAAAACTATCGTCAAGTCTCGACGAATTTTTTAAGGCAAAGTCCGACACAATTTTTTTTTTCGAGATATGAAAAATTTTCACCAACAACTTTTTGTTGACCTGATCGAGTTCAATGATATTCTTCGTACACTTTTTTCCATATCTTGTGTAGTTTTTGAGATTTTGATGCTTTCATAACAATAAATACATAATAGTGGAATTACCTATAGCGGATACTACATAGCCTACTGTAGACCTCCACGAGCACGTGGCATAAACATAATGATTCACTAGAAACACCAATTCCATCTGAATCCCTCAGGAGCAAAATGCCTATGATCTCTTCTAAGTGCAGGAAGACGTTTTAGATTATACTAAGCTATTTCGTTTGTATTTCACATTATATTGTGTGTATAATACGGACTTATTCAAATTCGTCGAAACGGAAACTATCGCCAAGTCTCGACGAATTTTTTTAGGCTAAGTCCAGACACAATTTTTTTTTTTTCGAGATATGAAAAATGTTCACCAATAACTTTTTGTTGAGCTTATCGAGTTCAATGATATTCTCCCCACACATTTTTCCATATCTAGTTTAGTTTTTGAGATTTTGATGGTTTCATAACAATAATTACTATATAGTGGATCCACCTACATCGGACACTACATAGCCTACTGTAGACCTCTGCAAGAACGTGGCATGAATATGATGATTCACTTGAAACCCCAATATCATTTAAATTTCTCAGGAGCAAAACGCCTAAGAGCAGGAAGACCTTTTACTAAGCTTTCATATTTTGTTTGTATTTTACATTGTATTGTGTGTTTAATACAGACTTATTCAAATTCGTCGATACGAAAATTAACGCCAAGTATCGACGAATTTTTTAGGCCAAGTCTAGGCAAAATTTTTTTTTTGAGATATGAAAAATTTTCATCTATAACTTTTTGTTGACCTGATCGAGTTAAATGATATTATCCGTACACTTTTTTCCATATCTTGTTTAGTTTTTGAGATGTTGATGCTTTCATAACAATAAATACATAATAGTGGAACTACCTATAGCGGACAATACATAGCCTACTGTAGACCTCCGCGAGCACGTGGCATGAACATAATGATTCACTTGAAAGCGCAATTCCATCTGAATCCCTTATGAGCAAAATGCCTATGATCTCTTCTAAGAGCAGGAAGACCTTTTAGATTATACTAAGCTATTTCGTTTGTATTTTACTTTATATTGTGTGTATAATACGGACTTATTCAAATTCGTCGAAACGAAAACTATCGCTAAGTCTCAACGAATTTTTTAAGGCAAAGTCCGACACAATTTTTTTTTTTTCGAGATATGAAAAATTTTCACCAACAACTTTTTGTTGACCTGATCGAGTTCAATGATATTCTCCGAACACTTTTTTCCATATCTTGTTTAGTTTTTGAGATTTTGATGCTTTCATAACAATAAATACATAATAAGGTAAATACCTACAGCGGACTCTACATAGGCTACTGTAGACCTCTGCAAGAACGTGGCATGAATATGATAATTCACTTGTAACCCCAATTTCATTTAAATTTCTCAGGAGCAAAATGCCTAAGAGCAGGAAGACCTTTTACTAAGCTTTCATATTTTGTTTGTATTTTACATTATATTGTGTGTTTAATACGGACTTATTCAAATTCGTAGAAACGAAAATTAAGTCATATTTCGACGAATTTTTTTAGGCCAAGTCTAGACACAATTTTTTTTTACGAGATATGAAAAATTTTCATCAATAACTTTTTGTTGACCTGATCGAGTTCAATAATATTCTCCGTACACTTTTTTCCATAACTTCTTTAGTTTTTGAGATTTTGATGCTTTCATAACAATAAATACATAATAAGGGAATTACCTACAGCGGACACTACATAGCCTTCTGTAGACCTCCGCGAGCAAGTGGCATGAACATAATGATTCACTTGAAACCCCAATTCCATCTGAATCCCTCATGAGCAAAATGCCTATGATGTCTTCTAAGAGCAGGAAGACCTTTAAGATTATACTAAGCTAGTTCGTTTTAATTTTACATTATATTGTGTGTATAATACGGACTTATTCAAATTCGTCGAATTAAAAACTATCGCCAAGTCTCGACGAATTTTTTAAGGCCAAGTCCGACACAATTTTTTTTTTTTCGAGATATGAAAAATTTTCACCTATAACTTTTTGTTGACCTGATCGAGTCCAACGATAATCTCCCCAAACATTTTTCCATATCTTGTTTAGTATTTGCGATTTGGATGCTTTCATAACAATAATTACTTAATAGTGGAACTACCTACAGCGGACACTACATAGCCTACTGTAAATCTCCGCGAGCACGTGGCATGAACATAATGATTCACTTGAAACACCAATTTCATCTGAATCCCTCATGAGCAAAATGCCTATGATCTCTTCTAAGAGCAGGAAGACCTTTTAGATTATACTATTTCGTTTGTACTTTACATTATATTGTGTGTTTAATACGGACTTATTCGAATTCGTCGAAACGAAAACTATCGCCAAGTCTCGCCGAATTTCTTGAGGCCAAGTCCGACACAATTTTTTTTTTTCGAGATATGAAAAATATTCACCAATAACTTTTTGTTGACCTGATCGAGTCCTACGATATTCTCTCCATACTTTTTTCCATATCTTGTTCAGTTTTTGAGATTTTGATGCTTTCATAACAATAAATACATAATAGAGGAACTACCTATAGCGGACACTACAGAGCCTACTGTAGACCTCCGCGAGCACGTGGCATGAACATAATGATTCACTAGAAACACCAATTCCATCTGAATCCCTCAGGAGCAAAATGCCTATGATCTCTTTTAAGAGCAGGAAGACCTTTTAGATTATACTAAGCTATTTCGTTTGTATTTTACTTTATATTGTGTGTATAATACGGACTCAATCGAATTCGTCGAAACGAAAACTATCGCCTAGTCTCGCCGAATTTCTTGAGGCTAAGTCCGACACAATTTTTTTTGTTTTTCGAGATATGAAAATTTTTCACCAATAAATTTTTGTTGACCTGATCGAGTCCAACGATATTCTTTTCATACTTTTTTCCATATCTCGTTTAGTTTTTGAGATTTTGATGCTTTCATAACAATAAATACATAATAGTGGAACTACCTATAGCGGACACTACATAGCTTACTTCAGACCTCCGCGAGCACGTGGCATGAACATAATGATTCACTAGAAACACCAATTCCATCTGAATTCCTCAGGAGCAAAATGCCTATGATCTCTTCTAAGTGCAGGAAGACCTTTTAGATTATACTAAGCTATATCGTTTGTATTTTACTTTATATTGTGTGTATAATACGGACTTATTCAAATTCGTCGAAACGAAAACTATCGCCAAGTCTCGACGAATTTTTTTAATCCAAGTCCGACACAATTTTTTTTTTTCGAGATATGAAAAATTTTCACCAATAACATTTTGTTGACCTGATCGAGTCCAACGATATTCTCTACATACTTTTTTCCATATCTTGTTTAGTTTTTGAGATTTTGATGCTTTCATAACAATAAATACATAATGGTGGAACTACCTATAGCGGACACTACAGAGCCTACTGTAGACCTCCTCGAGCACGTGGCATGAACATAATGATTCACTAGAAACACCAATTCCATCTGAATCCCTCATGAGCAAAATGCCTATGATCTCTTCTAAGAGCAGGAAGGCCTTTTAGATTATACTTAGCTATTTCGTTTGTATTTTAGTTTATATTCTGTGTTTAATACGGACTTATTCAAATTCGTCGAAACGAAAACTTTCGCCAAGTCTTGTCGAATTTTTTAATGCAAAGTCCGACA
Organism: Chrysolina haemoptera; assembly: GCA_958298965.1. NCBI lineage: Eukaryota > Metazoa > Arthropoda > Insecta > Coleoptera > Chrysomelidae > Chrysolina > Chrysolina haemoptera. The sequence goes on along the minus strand of OY282588.1, from coordinate 20,874,014 downwards.
CATTTTTTTTTTTTTCGAGATATGAAAAATTTTCACAGACAACTTTTTGTTGACCTGATCGCGTTCAATGATATTCTTCGTACACTTTTTTCCATATCTTGTTTAGTTTTTGAGATCTTGATGCTTTCATAACAATAAATACATAATAATGGAATTACCTATAGCGGACACTACAGAGCCTACTATAGACCTCCGCGAGCACGTGGCATGAACCTAATGATTCACTAGAAATACCAATTCCATCTGAATCCCTCATGAGCAAAATGCCTATGATCTCTTCTAAGTGCAGGAAGACCTTTAAGGGAGGAGAAAAAAAAAGCCAATTCGTTTGTATTTCACATTTTATTGTTTGTATAATACGGACTTATTCAAATTCGTCGAAACGAAAACTATCGCCAAGTCTCGCCGAATTTCTTGAGGCCAAGTCCGACACAATTTTTTTTTTTCGAGATATGAAAAATATTCACCAATAACTTTTTGTTGACCTGATCGAGTCCTACGATATTCTCTCCATACTTTTTTCCATATCTTGTTCAGTTTTTGAGATTTTGATGCTTTCATAACAATAAATACATAATAGAGGAACTACCTATAGCGGACACTACAGAGCCTACTGTAGACCTCCGCGAGCACGTGGCATGAACATAATGATTCACTAGAAACACCAATTCCATCTGAATCCCTCAGGAGCAAAATGCCTATGATCTCTTTTAAGAGCAGGAAGACCTTTTAGATTATACTAAGCTATTTCGTTTGTATTTTACTTTATATTGTGTGTATAATACGGACTCAATCGAATTCGTCGAAACGAAAACTATCGCCTAGTCTCGCCGAATTTCTTGAGGCTAAGTCCGACACAATTTTTTTTGTTTTTCGAGATATGAAAATTTTTCACCAATAAATTTTTGTTGACCTGATCGAGTCCAACGATATTCTTTTCATACTTTTTTCCATATCTCGTTTAGTTTTTGAGATTTTGATGCTTTCATAACAATAAATACATAATAGTGGAACTACCTATAGCGGACACTACATAGCTTACTTCAGACCTCCGCGAGCACGTGGCATGAACATAATGATTCACTAGAAACACCAATTCCATCTGAATTCCTCAGGAGCAAAATGCCTATGATCTCTTCTAAGTGCAGGAAGACCTTTTAGATTATACTAAGCTATATCGTTTGTATTTTACTTTATATTGTGTGTATAATACGGACTTATTCAAATTCGTCGAAACGAAAACTATCGCCAAGTCTCGACGAATTTTTTTAATCCAAGTCCGACACAATTTTTTTTTTTCGAGATATGAAAAATTTTCACCAATAACATTTTGTTGACCTGATCGAGTCCAACGATATTCTCTACATACTTTTTTCCATATCTTGTTTAGTTTTTGAGATTTTGATGCTTTCATAACAATAAATACATAATGGTGGAACTACCTATAGCGGACACTACAGAGCCTACTGTAGACCTCCTCGAGCACGTGGCATGAACATAATGATTCACTAGAAACACCAATTCCATCTGAATCCCTCATGAGCAAAATGCCTATGATCTCTTCTAAGAGCAGGAAGGCCTTTTAGATTATACTTAGCTATTTCGTTTGTATTTTAGTTTATATTCTGTGTTTAATACGGACTTATTCAAATTCGTCGAAACGAAAACTTTCGCCAAGTCTTGTCGAATTTTTTAATGCAAAGTCCGACACATTTTTTTTTTTTTCGAGATATGAAAAATTTTCACAGACAACTTTTTGTTGACCTGATCGCGTTCAATGATATTCTTCGTACACTTTTTTCCATATCTTGTTTAGTTTTTGAGATCTTGATGCTTTCATAACAATAAATACATAATAATGGAATTACCTATAGCGGACACTACAGAGCCTACTATAGACCTCCGCGAGCACGTGGCATGAACCTAATGATTCACTAGAAATACCAATTCCATCTGAATCCCTCATGAGCAAAATGCCTATGATCTCTTCTAAGTGCAGGAAGACCTTTAAGGGAGGAGAAAAAAAAAGCCAATTCGTTTGTATTTCACATTTTATTGTTTGTATAATACGGACTTATTCAAATTCGTCGAAACGAAAACTATCGCCAAGTCTCGACGAATTTTTTAATCTAAGTCCGACACAATTTTTTTTTTTTCGAGATATGAAAAATTTTCACCAATAACATTTTGTTGACCTGATCGAGTCCAACGAAATTCTCTACATACTTTTTTCCATATCTTGTTTAGTTTTTGAGATTTTGATGCTTTCATAACAATAAATACATAATAGAGGAACTACCTATAGCGGACACTACAGAGCCTACTGTAGACCTCCGCGAGCACGTGCATGATCATAATGATTCACTAGAAACACCAATTCCATCTGAATCCCTCAGGAGCAAAATGCCTATGATGTCTTCTAAGAGCAGGAAGACCTTTAAGATTATACTAAGCTTTTTCGTTTTAATTTTACATTATATTGTGTGTATAATACGGACTTATTCAAATTCGTCGAATTAAAAACTATCGCCAAGTCTCGACGAATTTTTTAAGGCCAAGTCCGACACAATTTTTTTTTTTTCGAGATATGAAAAATTTTCACCTATAACTTTTTGTTGACCTGATCGAGTCCAACGATAATCTCCCCAAACATTTTTCCATATCTTGTTTAGTATTTGCGATTTGGATGCTTTCATAACAATAATTACTTAATAGTGGAACTACCTACAGCGGACACTACATAGCCTACTGTAAATCTCCGCGAGCACGTGGCATGAACATAATGATTCACTTGAAACACCAATTTCATCTGAATCCCTCATGAGCAAAATGCCTATGATCTCTTCTAAGAGCAGGAAGACCTTTTAGATTATACTATTTCGTTTGTACTTTACATTATATTGTGTGTTTAATACGGACTTATTCGAATTCGTCGAAACGAAAACTATCGCCAAGTCTCGCCGAATTTCTTGAGGCCAAGTCCGACACAATTTTTTTTTTTCGAGATATGAAAAATTTTCACCAATAACTTTTTGTTGACCTGATCGAGTCCTACGATATTCTCTCCATACTTTTTTCCATATCTTGTTTAGTTTTTGAGATTTTGATGCTTTCATAATAATAAATACATAATAGTGGAACTACCTATAGCGGACACTACATAGCCTACTGTAGACCTCCGCGAGCACGTGGCATGACCATAATGATTCACTAGAAACACCAATTCCATCTGAATCCCTTAGGAGCAAAATGCCTATGATCTCTTTCTAGGAAGACCTTTTAGATTATACTAAGCTATTTCGTTTGTATTTTACTTTATATTGTGTGTATAATACGGACTTATTCAAATTCGTCGAAACGAAAACTATCGCCAAGTCTCGAAGAATTTTTTAAGGCTAAGTCCGACACAATTTTTTTTTTTCGAGATATGAAAAATTTTCACCAACAACTTTTTGTTGACCTGATCGAGTCCTACGATATTCTCTCCATACTTTTTTCCATATCTTGTTTAGTTTTTGAGATTTTGATGCTTTCATAACAATAAATACATAATAGAGGAACTACCTATAGCGGACACTACAGAGCCTACTGTAGACCTCCGCGAGCACGTGGCATGAACATAATGATTCACTAGAAACACCAATTCCATCTGAATCCCTCAGGAGCAAAATGCCTATGATCTCTTTTAAGAGCAGGAAGACCTTTTAGATTATACTAAGCTATTTCGTTTGTAGTTTACTTTATATTGTGTGTATAATACGGAGTTATTCAAATTCGTCGAAACGAAAACTATCGCCAAGTCTCGAAGAATTTTTTAAGGCTAAGTCCGACACAATTTTTTTTTTTCGAGATATGAAAAATTTTCACCAACAACTTTTTGTTGACCTGATCGAGTTCAATGATATTCTTCGTAGACTTTTTTCCATATCTTGTTTAGTTTTTGAGATTTTGATGCTTTCATAACAATAAATACATAATAGTGGAATTACCTATAGCGGACACTACAGAGCCTACTGTAGACCTCCGCGAGCACGTGGCATGAACATAGTGATTCACTAGAAACACTAATTCTATCTGAATCCCTCATGAGCAAAATGCCTATGATCTCTTCTAAGTGCAGGAAGACCTTTAAGGGAGGAGAAAAAAAAGCCATTTCGATTGTATTTCACATTTTATTGTGTGTATAATACGGACTTATTCAAATTCGTCGAAACGAAAACTATCGCCAAGTCTCGCCGAATTTCTTGAGGCCAAGTCCGACACAATTTTTTTTTTTCGAGATATGAAAAATTTTCACCAATAACTTTTTTTTGACCTGATCGAGTCCTACGATATTTTCTCCATACTTTTTTCCATATCTTGTTTATTTTTGAGATTTTGATGCTTTCATAACAATAAATACATAATAGTGGAACTACCTATAGCGGACACTACAGAGCCCACTGTAGACCTCCGCGAGCACGTGGCATGAACATAATGATTCCCTAGAAACACCAATTCCATCTGAATCCCTCAGGAGCAAAATGCCTATGATCTCTTTCTAGGAAGACCTTTTAGATTATACTAAGCTATTTCGTTTGTATTTTACTTTATATTGTGTGTATAATACGGACTTATTCAAATTCGTCGAAACGAAAACTATCGCCAAGTCTCGACGAATTTTTTTAATCTAAGTCCGACACAATTTTTTTTTTCGAGATATGAAAAATTTTCACCAATAACATTTAGTTGACCTGATTGACTCTACATACTTTTTTCCATATCTTGTTTAGTATTTGAGATTTTGTGCTTTCATAACAATAAATACATAATAGTGGAACTACCTATAGCGGACACTACATAGCCTACTGTAGACCTCCGCGAGCACGTGGCATGAACATAATGATTCACTAGAAACACCAATTCCATCTGAATCCCTCAGGAGCAAAATGCCTATGATCTCTTTCTAGGAAGACCTTTTAGATTATACTAAGCTATTTCGTTTGTTTTTTACTTTATATTGTGTGTATAATACGGACTTATTCAAATTCGTCGAAACGAAAACTATCGCCAAGTCTCGACGAATTTTTTAAGGCCAAGTCCGTCACAATTTTTTTTTTTCGAGATATGAAAAATTTTCACCAACAACTTTTTGTTGACCTGATCGCGTTCAATGATATTCTTCGTACACTTTTTTCCATATCTTGTTTAGTTTTTGAGATCTTGATGCTTTCATAACAATAAATACATAATAATGGAATTACCTATAGCGGACACTACAGAGCCTACTGTAGACCTCCGCGAGCACGTGGCATGAACCTAATGATTCACTAGAAATACCAATTCCATCTGAATCCCTCATGAGCAAAATGCCTATGATCTCTTCTAAGTGCAGGAAGACCTTTAAGGGAGGAGAAAAAAAAGCCATTTCGTTTGTATTTCACATTTTATTGTGTGTATAATACGGACTTATTCAAATTCGTCGAAACGAAAACTATCGCCAAGTCTCGACGAATTTTTTATTCTAAGTCCGACACAATTTTTTTTTTCGAGATATGAAAAATTTACACCAATAACATTTTGTTGACCTGATTGACTCTACATACTTTTTTCCATATCTTGTTTAGTTTTTGAGATTTTGATGCTTTCATAACAATAAATACATAACAGTGGAACTACCTATAGCGGACACTCATAGCCTACTGTAGACCTAAGCGAGCACGTGGCATGAACATAATGATTCACTTGAAACCGCAATTCCATCTGAATCCCTTATGAGCAAAATGCCTATGATCCCTTCTAAGAGCAGGAAGGCCTTTTAGATTATACTAAGCTATTTCGTTTGTATTTTAATTTATATTGTGTGTTTAATACGGACTTATTCAAATTCGTCGAAACGAAAACTATCGCCAAGTCTCGACGAATTTTTTAATCTAAGTCCGACACAATTTTTTTTTTTTTCGAGATATGAAAAATTTTCACCAATAACATTTTGTTGACCTGATCGAGTCCAACGAAATTCTCTACATACTTTTTTCCATATCTTGTTTAGTTCTTGAGATTTTGATGCTTTCATAATAATAAATACATAATAGTGGAACTACCTTCAGCGGACACTACATAGCCTACTGTAGACCTCTGCGAGCACGTGGCATGAACATAATGATTCACTTGAAACCGCAATTCCATCTGAATCCCTTATGAGCAAAATGCCTATGATCCCTTCTAAGAGCAGGAAGGCCTTTTAGATTATACTAAGCTATTTCGTTTGTATTTTAATTTATATTGTGTGTTTAATACGGACTTATTCAAATTCGTCGAAACGAAAACTATCGCCAAGTCTCGACAAATTTTTTAAGGCCAAGTCCGACACAATTTTTTTTTTTCGAGATATGAAAAATGTTCACCCATCACTTTTTGTTGACCTGATCGAGTCCAACGATATTCTCCCCATACTTTTTTCCATATCTTGTTTAGTTTTTGAGATTTTGATGCTTTCATAACAATAATTAGTTAATAGTGGAACCACCTACAACGGTTACTACATAGTACTGTAGATCTCCGCGAGCACGTGGCATGAACATAATGATTCACTTGAAACCCCAATTCCATCTGAATCCCTCATGAGCAAAATGCCTATGATCTCTTCTAAGAGCAGGAAGACCTTTTAGATTATACTAAGCTATTATGTTTGTACTTTACATTATATTGTGTGTTTAATACGGACTTATTCGAATTCGTCGAAACGAAAACTATCGCCAAGTCCCGACGAATTTCTTGAGGCTAAGTCAAACACAATTTTTTTTTTTCGAGATATGAAAAATTTTCACCAATAACTATTTGTTGACCTGATCGAGTCCAACGATATTCTCCCTACACATTTTTCCATATCTAGTTTAGCTTTTGAGATTTTGATGCATTCATAACAATAAATACTTACAGTAGAACCACCTACATCGGACACTACATAACCTACCGTAGACCTCTGCGAGAACGTGGCATGAATTTCATGATTCACTTGTAACCCGAATTTCATTTAAATTTCACGGGAGCAAAATGCCTAAGAGCAGGAAGACCTTTTATATTATACTAAGCTTTCATATTCTGTTTGTATTTTACATTATATTGTGTGTTTAATACGGACTTATTCAAATTCATCGAAACGAAAATTATCGCCAAGTTTCGACGAATTTTTTTAGGCAAAGTCTAGACACAATTTTTTTTTTCGAGATTTGAAAAATTATCATCAATGACTTTTTGTTGACCTGATCGAGTCCTATGATACTTACAGTACACATTTTTCCATATCTAGTTTAGCTTTTGAGATTTTGATGCATTCATAACAATAAATACTTACAGTAGAACCACCTACATCGGACAATACATAACCTACTGTAGACCTCTGCGAGAACGTGGCATGAATATCATGATTCACTTGTAACCCCAATTTCATTTAAATTTCTCGGGAGCAAAATGCCTAAGAGCAGGAAGACCTTTTAGATTATACTAAGCTTTCATCTTTTGTTTGTATTTTACATTATATTGTGTGTTTAATACGGACTTATTCAAATTCATCGAAACGAAAATTATTGCCAAGTCTCGACGAATTTTTTTAGGCCAAGTCTAGACACAATTTTTTTTTACGAGATATGAAAAATTTTCATCAATAAATTTTTGTTGACCTGATCGAGTTCTATGATATTCTCCGTACACTTTTTTCCATATCTTGTTTAGTTTTTGAGATTTTGATGCTTTCATAACAATAATTACTATATAGTGGAACCACCTACATCGGACACTACATAGCCTACTGTAGACATCTGCAAGAACGTGGCATGAATATGATGATTCACTTGAAACCCCAATTTCATTTAAATTTCTCAGGAGCAAAACGCCTAAGAGCAGGTAGACCTTTTACTAAGCTTTCATATTTTGTTTGTATTTTATATTATATTGTGTGTTTAATATGGACTTATTCAATTCGACGAAACGAAAATTAACGCCAAGTATCGACGAATTTTTTAGGCCAAGTCTAGGCACAATTTTTTTTTTTCGAGATATGAAAAATTTTCACGTATAACTTTTTGTTGACATGATCTAGTTCTATGATATTCTTTGTACACTTTTTTCCATATCTTGTTTAGTTTTTGAGATTTTGATGCTCTCATAACAATAAATACATAATAAGGGAATTACCGACAGCGGACACTACAGAGCCTTCTGCAGACCTCCGCGAGCACGTGGCATGAACATAATGATTCACTTGAAACCGCAATTCCATCTGAATCCCTTATGAGCAAAATGCCTATGATCTCTTCTAAGAGCAGGAAGACCTTTTAGATTATACTAAGCTATATCGTATGTATTTTACTTTATATTGTGTGTATAATACGGACTTATTCAAATTCGTCGAAACGAAAACTATCGACAAGTCTCGACGAATTTTTTTAAGCTAAGTCCGACACAATTTTTTTTTTTCGAGATATGAAAAATTTTCACCAATAACATTTTGTTGACCTGATCGAGTCCAACGATATTCTCTATATACTTTTTTCCATATCATGTTTAGTTTTTGAGATTTTGATGCTTTCATAACAATAAATACATAATAGTGGAACTACCTATAGCGGACACTACATAGCCTACTTTAGACCTCCGCGAGCACGTGGCATGAACATAATGATTCACTAGAAACACCAATTCCATCTGAATCCCTCAGGAGCAAAATGCCTATGATCTCTTCTAAGTGCAGGAAGACCTTTTAGATTATACTAAGCTATTCCGTTTGTATTTTAATTTATATTGTGTGTTTAATACGACTTATTCAAATTCGTCGAAACGAAAACTATCGCCAAGTCTTGACGAATTTTTTAATGCAAAGTCCGACATAATTTTTTTTTTTTTTCGAGATATGAAAAATTTTCACCAACAACTTTTTGTTGACCTGATCGAGTTTAATGATATTCTTCGTACACTTTTTTCCATATCTTGTTTAGTTTTTGAGATGTTGATGCTTTCATAACAATAAATACATAATAGTGGAACTACCTATAGCGGACACTACATAGCCTACTTTAGACCTCCGCGAGCACGTGGCATGAACATAATGATTCACTTGAAACCGCAATTCCATCTGAATCCCTCATGAGCAAAATGCCTATGATCTCTTCTAAGAGCAGGAAGGCCTTTTAGATTATACTAAGCTATTTCGTTTGTATTTCAGTTTATATTGTGTGTTTAATACGGACTTATTCAAATTCGTCGAAACGAAAACTATCGCCAAGTCTTGAATTTTTTAATGCAAAGTCCGACACAATTTTTTTTTTCGAGATATGAAAAATTTTCACCAATAACATTTTGTTGACCTGATCGAGTCCAACGATATTCTCTACATACTTTTTTCCATATCTTGTTTAGTTTTTGAGATTTTGATGCTTTCATGACAATAAATACATAATAGTGGAACTACCTATAGCGGACACTACATAGCCTACTTTAGACCTCCGCGAGCACGTGGCATGAACAAAATGATTCACTAGAAACACCAATTCCATCTGAATCCCTCAGGAGCAAAATGCCTATGATCTCTTCTAAGTGCAGGAAGACCTTTTAGATTATACTAAGCTATTTCGTTTGTATTTTACTTTATATTGTGTGTATAATACGGACTTATTCAAATTCGTCGAAACGAAAACTATCGCCAAGTCTCGACGAATTTTTTAAGGCCAAGTCCGTCACAATTTTTTTTTTTCGAGATATGAAAAATTTTCACTATCAACTTTTTGTTGACCTGATCGCGTTCAATGATATTCTTCGTACACTTTTTTCCATATCTTGTTTAGTTTTTGAGATCTTGATGCTTTCATAACAATAAATACATAATAGTGGAATTACCTATAGCGGACACCACAGAGCCTACTGTAGACCTCCGCGAGCACGTGGCATGAACCCAATGATTCACTAGAAATACCAATTCCATCTGAATCCCTCATGAGCAAAATGCCTATGATCTCTTCTAAGTGCAGGGAAGACCTTTAAGGGAGGAGAAAAAAAAAGCCATTTCGTTTGTATTTCACATTTTATTGTGTGTATAATACGGACCTATTCAAATTCTTCGAAACGAAAACTTTCGCCAAGTCTTGACGAATTTTTTAATGCAAAGTCCGACACAATTTTTTTTTTTTCGAGATATGAAAAATTTTCACCAACAACTTTTTGTTGACCTGATCGAGTTCAATGATAATCTTCGTACACTTTTTTCCATATCTTGTTTAGTTTTTGAGATTTTGATGCTTTCATAACAATAAATACATAATAGTGGAACTACCTATAGCGGACACTACATAGCCTACTTTAGACCTCCGCGAGCACGTGGCATGAACATAATGATTCACTAGAAACACCAATTCCATCTGAATCCCTCAGGAGCAAAATGCCTATGATCTCTTCTAAGTGCAGGAAGACCTTTTAGATTATACTAAGCTATATCGTTTGTATTTTACTTTATATTGTGTGTATAATACGGACTTATTCAAATTCGTCGAAACGAAAACTATCACCAAGTCTCGACGATTTTTTTTTAATCCAAGCCCGACACAATTTTTTTTTTTTCGAGATATGAAAAATTTTCACCAATAACATTTTGTTGACCTGATCGAGTCCAACGATATTCTCTACATACTTTTTTCCATATCTTGTTTAGTTTTTGAGATTTTGATGCTTTCATAACAATAAATACATAATAGTGGAACTACCAATAGCGGACACTACAGAGCCTACTGTAGACCTCCTCGAGCACGTGGCATGAACATAATGATTCACTAGAAACACCAATTCCATCTGAATCCCTCATGAGCAAAATGCCTATGATCTCTTCTAAGAGCAGGAAGGCCTTTTAGATTATACTTAGCTATTTCGTTTGTATTTTAGTTTATATTGTGTGTTTAATACGGACTTATTCAAATTCGTCGAAACGAAAACTTTCGCCAAGTCTTGACGAATTTTTTAATGCAAAGTCCGACACATTTTTTTTTTTTTCGAGATATGAAAAATTTTCACCAACAACTTTTTGTTGACCTGATCGAGTTCAATGATATTCTTCGTACACTTTTTTCCATATTTTGTTTAGTTTTTGAGATTTTGATGCTTTCATAACAATAAATACATAATAGTGGAACTACCTATAGCGGACACTACATAGCCTACTTTAGACCTCCGCGAGCACGTGGCATGAACATAATGATTCACTAGAAACACCAATTCCATCTGAATCCCTTAGGAGCAAAATGCCTATGATCTCTTTCTAGGAAGACCTTTTAGATTATACTAAGCTATTTCGTTTGTATTTTACTTTATATTGTGTGTATAATACGGACTTATTCAAATTCGTCGAAACGAAAACTATCGCCAAGTCTCGACGAATTTTTTAAGGCCAAGTCCGTCACAATTTTTTTTTTTCGAGATACGAAAAATTTTCACCAACAACTTTTTGTTGACCTGATCGCGTTCAATGATATTCTTCGTACACTTTTTTCCATATCTTGTTTAGTTTTTGAGATCTTGATGCTTTCATAACAATAAATACATAATAATGGAATTACCTATAGCGGACACTACAGAGCCTACTGTAGACCTCCGCGAGCACGTGGCATGAACCTAATGATTCACTAGAAATACCAATTCCATCTGAATCCCTCACGAGCAAAATGCCTATGATCTCTTCTAAGTGCAGGAAGACCTTTAAGGGAGGAGAAAAAAAAGCCATTTCGTTTGTATTTCACATTTTATTGTGTGTATAATACGGACTTATTCAAATTCGTCGAAACGAAAACTATCGCCAAGTCTCGACGAATTTTTTAATCTAAGTCCGACACAATTTTTTTTTTTTTTCGAGATATGAAAAATTTTCACCAATAACATTTTGTTGACCTGATCGAGTCCAACGAAATTCTCTACATACTTTTTTCCATATCTTGTTTAGTTCTTGAGATTTTGATGCTTTCATAATAATAAATACATAATAGTGGAACTACCTACAGCGGACACTACATAGCCTACTGTAGACCTCCGCGAGCACGTGGCATGAACATAATGATTCACTTGAAACCGCAATTCCATCTGAATCCCTCAGGAGCAAAATGCCTATGATCTCTTCTAAGTGCAGGAAGACCTTTTAGATTATACTAAGCTATTTCGTTTGTATTTCACATTATATTGTGTGTATAATACGGACTTATTCAAATTCGTCGAAACGGAAACTATCGCCAAGTCTCGACGAATTTTTTTAGGCTAAGTGCAGACACAATTTTTTTTTTCGAGATATGAAAAATGTTCACCAATAACTTTTTGTTGAGCTTATCTTGTTCAATGATATTCTACCCACACATTTTTCCATATCTAGTTTAGTTTTTAAGATTTTGATGGTTTCATAACAATAATTACTATATAGTGGAACCACCTACATCGGACACTACATAGCCTACTGTAGACCTCTGCAAGAACGTGGCATGAATATGATGATTCACTTGAAACCCCAATATCATTTAAATTTCTCAGGAGCAAAACGCCTAAGAGCAGGAAGACCTTTTACTAAGCTTTCATATTTTGTTTGTATTTTACATTGTATTGTGGTTTAATACAGACTTATTCAAATTCGTCGAAACGAAAATTAACGCCAAGTATCGACGAATTTTTTAGGCCAAGTCTAGGCACAATTTTTTTTTCGAGATATGAAAAATTTTCATCCATAACTTTTTGTTGACCTGATCGAGTTAAATGATATTCTCCGTACACTTTTTTCCATATCTTGTTTAGTTTTTGAGATGTTGATGCTTTCATAACAATAAATACATAATAGTGGAACTACCTATAGCGGACAATACATAGCCTACTGTAGACCTCCGCGAGCACGTGGCATGAACATAATGATTCACTTGAAACCGCAATTCCATCTGAATCCCTCATGAGCAAAATGCCTATGATCTCTTCTAAGAGCAGGAAGACCTTTTAGATTATACTAAGCTATTTCGTTTGTATTTTACTTTATATTGTGTGTATAATACGGACTTATTCAAATTCGTCGAAACGAAAACTATCGCTAAGTCTCAACGAATTTTTTAAGGCAAAGTCCGACACAATTTTTTTTTTTTCGAGATATGAAAAATTTTCACCAACAACTTTTTGTTGACCTGATCGAGTTCAATGATATTCTTCGTACAGTTTTTTCCATATCTTGTTTAGTTTTTGAGATCTTGATGCTTTCATAACAATAAATACATAATAGTGGAATTACCTATAGCGGACACTACAGAGCCTACTGTAAATCTCCGCGAGCACGTGGCATGAACATAATGATTCACTTGAAACACCAATTTCATCTGAATCCCTCATGAGCAAAATGCCTATGATCTCTTCTAAGAGCAGGAAGACCTTTTAGATTATACTAAGCTATTTCGTTTGTATTTTACTTTATATTGTGTGTATAATACGGACTTATTCTAATTCGTCGAAACGAAAACTATCGCTAAGTCTCGACGAATTTTTTAAGGCTAAGTCCTACACAATTTTTTTTTTTCGAGATATGAAAAATTTTCACCAACAACTTTTTGTTGACCCGATCGAGTTCAATGATATTCTCCGAACACTTTTTTCCATATCTTGTTTAGTTTTTGAGATTTTGATGCTTTCATAACAATAAATACATAATAAGGTAAATACCTACAGCGGACTCTACATAGGCTACTGTAGACCTCTGCAAGAACGTGGCATGAATATGATAATTCACTTGTAACCCCAATTTCATTTAAATTTCTCAGGAGCAAAATGCCTAAGAGCAGGAAGACCTTTTACTAAGCTTTCATATTTTGTTTGTATTTTACATTATATTGTGTGTTTAATACGGACTTATTCAAATTCGTAGAAACGAAAATTAAGTCATATTTCGACGAATTTTTTTAGGCCAAGTCTAGACACAATTTTTTTTTACGAGATATGAAAAATTTTCATCAATAACTTTTTGTTGACCTGGTCGAGTTCAATAATATTCTCCGTACACTTTTTTCCATAACTTCTTTAGTTTTTGAGATTTTGATGCTTTCATAACAATAAATACATAATAAGGGAATTACCTACAGCGGACACTACATAGCCTTCTGTAGACCTCCGCGAGCAAGTGGCATGAACATAATGATTCACTTGAAACCCCAATTCCATCTGAATCCCTCATGAGCAAAATGCCTATGATGTCTTCTAAGAGCAGGAAGACCTTTAAGATTATACTAAGCTATTTCGTTTTAATTTTACATTATATTGTGTGTATAATACGGACTTATTCAAATTCGTCGAATTAAAAACTATCGCCAAGTCTCGACGAATTTTTTAAGGCCAAGTCCGACAAAATTTTTTTTTTTTTCGAGATATGAAAAATTTTCACCTATAACTTTTTGTTGACCTGATCGAGTCCAACGATAATCTCCCCAAACATTTTTCCATATCTTGTTTAGTATTTGCGATTTGGATGCTTTCATAACAATAATTACTTAATAGTGGAACTACCTACAGCGGACACTACATAGCCTACTGTAAATCTCCGCGAGCACGTGGCATGAACATAATGATTCACTTGAAACACCAATTTCATCTGAATCCCTCATGAGCAAAATGCCTATGATCTCTTCTAAGAGCAGGAAGACCTTTTAGATTATACTATTTCGTTTGTACTTTACATTATATTGTGTGTTTAATACGGACTTATTCGAATTCGTCGAAACGAAAACTATCGCCAAGTCTCGCCGAATTTCTTGAGGCCAAGTCCGACACAATTTTTTTTTTTCGAGATATGAAAAATATTCACCAATAACTTTTTGTTGACCTGATCGAGTCCTACGATATTCTCTCCATACTTTTTTCCATATCTTGTTTAGTTTTTGAGATTTTGATGCTTTCATAACAATAAATACATAATAGAGGAACTACCTATAGCGGACACTACAGAGCCTACTGTAGACCTCCGCGAGCACGTGGCATGAACATAATGATTCACTAGAAACACCAATTCCATCTGAATCCCTCAGGAGCAAAATGCCTATGATCTCTTTCTAGGAAGACCTTTTAGATTATACTAAGCTATTTCGTTTGTATTTTACTTTATATTGTGTGTATAATACGGACTTATTCAAATTCGTCGAAACGAAAACTATCGCCAAGTCTCGACGAATTTTTTAAGGCCAAGTCCGTCACAATTTTTTTTTTCGAGATATGAAAAATTTTCACCAACAACTTTTTGTTGACCTGATCGCGTTCAATGATATTCTTCGTACACTTTTTTCCATATCTTGTTTAGTTCTTGAGATTTTGATGCTTTCATTATAATAAATACATAATAGTGGAACTACCTACAGCGGACACTACATTGCCTACTGTAGACCTCCGCGAGCACGTGGCATGAACATAATGATTCACTAGAAACACCAATTCCATCTGAATCCCTCAGGAGCAAAATGCCTATGATCTCTTTCTAGGAAGACCTTTTAGATTATACTAAGCTATTTCGTTTGTATTTTACTTTATATTGTGTGTATAATACGGACTTATTCAAATTCGTCGAAACGAAAACTATCGTCAAGTCTCGACGAATTTTTTAAGGCAAAGTCCGACACAATTTTTTTTTTCGAGATATGAAAAATTTTCACCAACAACTTTTTGTTGACCTGATCGAGTTCAATGATATTCTTCGTACACTTTTGTCCATATCTTGTGTAGTTTTTGAGATTTTGATGCTTTCATAACAATAAATACATAATAGTGGAATTACTTATAGCGGATACTACATAGCCTACTGTAGACCTCCACGAGCACGTGGCATAAATATAATGATTCACTAGAAACACCAATTCCATCTGAATCCCTCAGGAGCAAAATGCCTATGATCTCTTCTAAGTGCATGAAGACGTTTTAGATTATACTAAGCTATTTCGTTTGTATTTCACATTATATTGTGTGTATAATACGGACTTATTCAAATTCGTCGAAACGGAAACTATCGCCAAGTCTCGACGAATTTTTTTAGGCTAAGTCCAGACACAATTTTTTTTTTTCGAGATATGAAAAATGTTCACCAATAACTTTTTGTTGAGCTTATCGAGTTCAATGATATTCTCCCCACACATTTTTCCATATCTAGTTTAGTTTTTGAGATTTTGATGGTTTCATAACAATAATTACTATATAGTGGATCCACCTACATCGGACACTACATAGCCTACTGTAGACCTCTGCAAGAACGTGGCATGAATATGATGATTCACTTGAAACCCCAATATCATTTAAATTTCTCAGGAGCAAAACGCCTAAGAGCAGGAAGACCTTTTACTAAGCTTTCATATTTTGTTTGTATTTTACATTGTATTGTGTGTTTAATACAGACTTATTCAAATTCGTCGAAACGAAAATTAACGCCAAGTATCGACGAATTTT
Organism: Chrysolina haemoptera; assembly: GCA_958298965.1. Classification (NCBI taxonomy): domain Eukaryota; kingdom Metazoa; phylum Arthropoda; class Insecta; order Coleoptera; family Chrysomelidae; genus Chrysolina; species Chrysolina haemoptera. The sequence continues at coordinate 20,857,562 of OY282588.1, read as the reverse complement.
TTAGGCCAAGTCTAGGCACAATTTTTTTTTTGAGATATGAAAAATTTTCATCTATAACTTTTTGTTGACCTGATCGAGTTAAATGATATTCTCCGTACACTTTTTTCCATATCTTGTTTAGTTTTTGAGATGTTGATGCTTTCATAACAATAAATACATAATAGTGGAACTACCTATAGCGGACAATACATAGCCTACTGTAGACCTCCGCGAGCACGTGGCATGAACATAATGATTCACTTGAAACCGCAATTCCATCTGAATCCCTTATGAGCAAAATGCCTATGATCTCTTCTAAGAGCAGGAAGACCTTTTAGATTATACTAAGCTATTTCGTTTGTATTTTACTTTATATTGTGTGTATAATACGGACTTATTCAAATTCGTCGAAACGAAAACTATCGCTAAGTTTCAACGAATTTTTTAAGGCAAAGTCCGACACAATTTTTTTTTTTTCGAGATGTGAAAAATTTTCACCAACAACTTTTTGTTGACCTGATCGAGTTCAATGATATTCTTCGTACAGTTTTTTCCATATCTTGTTTAGTTTTTGAGATTTTGATGCTTTCATAACAATAAATACATAATAGTGGAACTACCTATAGCGGACACTACATAGCCTACTTTAGACCTCCGCGAGCACGTGGCATGAACATAATGATTCACTTAAAACCGCAATTCCACCTGAATCCCTCATGAGCAAAATGCCTATGATCTCTTCTAAGAGCAGGAAGACCTTTTAGATTATACTAAGCTATTTCGTTTGTATTTTACTTTATATTGTGTGTATAATACGGACTTATTCAAATTCGTCGAAACGAAAACTATCGCCAAGTCTCGACGTATTCTTTAAGGCAAAGTCCGACACAATTTTTTTTTTCGAGATATGAAAAATTTTCACCAACAACTATTTGTTGACCTGATCGAGTTCAATGATATTCTACGTACACTTTTTTCCATATCTTGTTTAGTTTTTGAGATGTTGATGCTTTCATAACAATAAATACATAATAGTGGAACTACCTATAGCGGACACTACAGAGCCTACTGTAGACCTCCGCGAGCACGTGGCATGAACATAATGATTCACTAGAAACACCAATTCCATCAGAATCCCTCAGGAGCAAATCGCCTATGATCTCTTCTAAGAGCAGGAAGACCTTTTAGATCATACTAAGCTATTTCGTTAGTATTTTACATTATATTGTATTTATAATACGGACTTATTCAAATTCGTCGAAATGAAAATTATCGCCAAGTCTCGACGAATTTTTTAAGGCTAAGTCTAACAAATTTTTTTTTTTTTCGAGATATGAAAAATTTTCACCATCAACTTTTTGTTGACCTGATCGAGTTCAATGATATTCTTCTTACACTTTTTTTCATATCTTGTTTAGTTTTTGAGATTTTGATGCTTTCATAACAATAAATACATAATAGTGGAATTACCTATAGCGGACACTACAGATCCTACTGTAGACCTCCGCGAGCACGTGGCATGAACATAATGATTCACTTGAAACCCCAATTCCATCTGAATCCCTCATGAGCAGAATGCCTATGATCTCTTCTAAGAGCAGGAAGACCTTTCAGATTATACTAAGCTATTTCGTTTGTACTTTACATTATATTGTGTGTTTAATACGGACTTAATCGAATTCGTCGAAACGAAAACTATCGCCTAGTCTCGCCGAATTTCTTGAGGCTAAGTCCGACACAATTTTTTTTGTTTTTCGAGATATGAAAATTTTTCACCAATAATTTTTTGTTGACCTGATCGAGTCCAACGATATTCTTTTCATATTTTTTTCCATATCTCGTTTAGTTTTTGAGATTTTGATGCTTTCATAACAATAAATACATAATAGTGCAACTACCTATAGCGGACACTACATAGCCTACTGTAGACCTCCGCGAGCACGTGGCATGAATATAATGATTCACTTGAAACCGCAATTCCATCTGAATCCCTCATGAGCAAAATGCCTATGATCTCTTCTAAGAGCAGGAAAACCTTTTAGATTATACTAAGCTATTTCGTTTGTATTTTACATTATATTGTGTGTATAATACGGAGGACTTATTCAAATTCGTCGAAACTAAAACTATCGCCAAGTCTCGACGAATTTTTTTAGGCTAAGTCCGACACAATTTTTTTTTCGAAATATGAAAAATTTTCACCCATAACTTTTTGTTGACCTGATCGAGTCCAACGATATTCTTCCCAAACATTTTTCCATATCTTGTTTAGTTTTTGAGATTTGGATGCTTTCATAAAAATAATTACTTAATAGTGGAACTACCTACGGACACTACATAGCCTACTGTAAATCTCCGCGAGCACGTGGCATGAACATAATGATTCACTTGAAACCGCAATTCCATCTGAATCCCTTATGAGCAAAATGTCTATGATCTCTTCTAAGAGCAGGAAGGCCTTTTAGATTATACTAAGCTATTTCGTTTGTATTTTAATTTATATTGTGTGTTTAATACGGACTTATTCAAATTCGTCGAAACGAAAACTATCGACAAGTCTTGACGAATTTTTTAATGCAAAGTCCGACACAATTTTTTTTTTTTCGAGATATGAAAAATTTTCACCAACAACTATTTGTTGACCTGATCGAGTTTAGTGATATTCTTCGTACACTTTTTTCCATATCTTGTTTAGTTTTCGAGATTTTGATGCTTTCATAACAATAAATACATAACAGTGGAACTACCTATAGCGGACACTACATAGCCTACTTTAGACCTCCGCGAGCACGTGGCATGAACATAATGATTCACTAGAAACACCAATTCCATCTGAATCCCTCAGGAGCAAAATGCCTATGATCTCTTCTAAGAGCAGGAAGACCTTTTAGATTTTACTAAGCTATTTCGTTTGTATTTTACTTTATATTGTGTGTATAATACGGACTCATTCAAATTCGTCGAAACGAAAACTATCGCCAAGTCTCGACGAATTTTTTAATGCTAAGTCCGACACAATTTTTTTTTTCGAGATATGAAAAATTTTCACCAACAACTTTTTGTTGATCGAGTTCAATGATATTCTTCGTACACTTCTTCCATATCTTGTTTAGTTTTTGAGATCTTGATGCTTTCATGACAATAAATACATAATAGTGGAATTACCTATAGCGGACACTACAGAGCCTACTGTAGACCTCCGCGAGCACGTGGCATGACCATAATGATTCACTAGAAACACCAATTCCATCTGAATCCCTCATGAGCAAAATGCCTATGATCTCTTCTAAGTGCAGGAAGACCTTTAAGGGAGGAGAAAAAAAAAGCCATTTCGTTTGTATTTCACATTTTATTGTGTGTATAATACGGACTTATTCAAATTCGTCGAAACGAAAACTATCGCCAAGTCTCGACGAATTTTTTAATGCTAAGTCCGACACAATTTTTTTTTTTTCCAGATATGAAAAATTTTCACCAATAACATTTTTTGACCTGATCGAGTCCAACGATATTCTCTACATACTTTTTTCCATATCTTGTTTAGTTTTTGAGATTTTGATGCTTTCATAACAATAAATACATAATAGTGGAACTACCTATACCGGACACTACATAGCCTACTGTAGACCTCCGCGAGCACGTGGCATGAACATAATGATTCACTTGAAACCGCAATTCCATCTGAATCCCTCATGAGCAAAATGCATATGATCTCTTCTAAGAGCAGGAAGACCTTTTAGATTATACTAAGCTATTCCGTTTGTATTTTAATTTATATTGTGTGTTTAATACGACTTATTCAAATTCGTCGAAACGAAAACTATCGCCAAGTCTTGACGAATTTTTTAATGCAAAGTCCGACATAATTTTTTTTTTTTCGAGATATGAAAAATTTTCACCAACAACTTTTTGTTGACCTGATCGAGTTTAATGATATTCTTCGTACACTTTTTTCCATATCTTGTTTAGTTTTTGAGATGTTGATGCTTTCATAACAATAAATACATATTGATTAAAAGTTTGATTTTGTGGAGGAAATCCAGTTCTTGACATAATTTTTTTTTTTCTAAGAAGTTTTGATAACGGAGGCAGATACAGCCTCCGAAACTTCAACAGTTTTCAAAAAAAAGAGAAGTATTCTTTGTTAATTCGATCTCATTTTTTCAGATAGGCAAATTCAGTGTAGGGTACGTTACTGACAAAAATTAATTTCTTTCAAGACAACAGTCTTGTGAACGCAGTAACTTATCGGGCAAATTAATTAATTTGCCCTTCTACACTTGTACAGATTTCTTTGGATTAAAAATTTTTTTCATTTTCAGATTGTGGAAGGTGATAAACCCAAAAAATTATGTCAAGAAATAAATACATAATAGTGGAACTACCTATAGCGGACACTACATAGCCTACTTTAGACCTCCGCGAGCACGTGGCATGAACATAATGATTCACTTGAAACCGCAATTCCATCTGAATCCCTCATGAGCAAAATGCCTATGATCTCTTCTAAGAGCAGGAAGGCCTTTTAGATTATACTAAGCTATTTCGTTTGTATTTTAGTTTATATTGTGTGTTTAATACGGACTTATTCAAATTCGTCGAAACGAAAACTATCGTAAGTCTTGACGAATTTTTTAATGCAAAGTCCGACACAATTTTTTTTTTCGAGATATGAAAAATTTTCACCAATAACATTTTGTTGACCTGATCGAGTCCAACGATATTCTCTACATACTTTTTTCCATATCTTGTTTAGTTTTTGAGATTTTGATGCTTTCATGACAATAAATACATAATAGTGGAACTACCTATAGCGGACACTACATAGCCTACTTTAGACCTCCGCGAGCACGTGTTTGTTGACCTGATCGAGTTCAATGATATTCTTCGTACACTTTTTTCCATATCTTGTTTAGTTTTTGAGATCTTGATGCTTTCATAACAATAAATACATAATAGTGGAACTACCTATAGCGGACACTACATAGCCTACTTTAGACCTCCGCGAGCACGTGGCATGAACATAATGATTCACTAGAAACACCAATTCCATCTGAATCCCTCATGAGCAAAATGCCTATGATCTCTTCTAAGTGCAGGAAGACCTTTAAGGGAGGAGAAAAAAAGCCATTTCGTTTGTATTTCACATTTTATTGTGTGTATAATACGGACTTATTCAAATTCATCGAAACGAAAACTATCGCCAAGTCTCGACGAATTTTTTAATCTAAGTCCGACACAATTTTTTTTTTTTTTCGAGATATGAAAAATTTTCACCAATAACATTTTGTTGACCTGATCGAGTCCAACGAAATTCTCTACATACTTTTTTCAATATCTTGTTTAGTTCTTGAGATTTTGATGCTTTCATAATAATAAATACATAATAGTGGAACTACCTATAGCGGACACTACATAGCCTACTGTAGACCTCCGCGAGCACGTGGCATGAACTTGAAACCGCAATTCCATCTGAATACCTTATGAGCAAAATGCCTATGATCCCTTCTAAGAGCAGGAAGGCCTTTTAGATTATACTAAGCTATTTCGTTTGTATTTTAATTTATATTGTGTGTTTAAAACGGATTTATTCAAATTCGTCGAAACGAAAACTATCGCCAAGTCTTGTTGAATTTTTTAATGCAAAGTCCGACATAATTTTTTTTTTTTCGAGATATGAAAAATTTTCACCAACAACTTTTTGTTGACCTGATCGAGTTTAATGATATTCTACGTACATTTTTTTCCATATCTTGTTTAGTTTTTGAGATTTTGATGCTTTCATAACAATAAATACATAATAGTGGAACTACCTATAGCGGACACTACATAGCCTTCTTTAGACCTCCTCGAGCACGTGGCATGAACATAATGATTCACTTGAAACCGCAATTCCATCTGAAACCCTCATGAGCAAAATGCCTATGATCTCTTCTAAGAGCAGGAAGGCCTTTTAGATTATACTAAGCTATTTCGTTTGTATTTTAGTTTATATTGTGTGTTTAATACGGACTTATTCAAATTCGTCGAAACGAAAACTATCGCCAAGTCTTGACGAATTTTTTAATGCAAAGTCCGACACAATTTTTTTTTTTCGAGATATGAAAAATTTTCACCAATAACATTTTGGTTGACCTGATCGAGTCCAACGATATTCTCTACATACTTCTTTCCATATCTTGTTTAGTTTTTGAGATTTTGATGCTTTCATAACAATAAATACATAATAGTAGAACTACCTATAGCGGACATACAGAGCCTACTGTAGACCTCCTCGAGCACGTGGCATGAACATAATGATTCACTAGAAACACCAATTCCATCTGAATCCCTCATGAGCAAAATGCCTATGATCTCTTCTAAGAGCAGGAAGGCCTTTTAGATTATACTAAGCTATTTCGTTTGTATTTTAGTTTATATTGTGTGTTTAATACGGACTTATTCAAATTCGTCGAAACGAAAACTTTCGCCAAGTCTTGACGAATTTTTTAATGCAAAGTCCGACACAATTTTTTTTTTCGAGATATGAAAAATTTTCACCAACAACTTTTTGTTGACCTGATCGAGTTCAATGATAATCTTCGTACACTTTTTTCCATATCTTGTTTAGTTTTTGAGATTTTGATGCTTTCATAACAATAAATACATAATAGTGGAACTACCTATAGCGGACACTACATAGCCTACTTTAGACCTCCGCGAGCACGTGGCATGAACATAATGATTCACTAGAAACACCAATTCCATCTGAATCCCTCAGGAGCAAAATGCCTATGATCTCTTCTAAGTGCAGGAAGACCTTTTAGATTATACTAAGCTATATCGTTTGTATTTTACTTTATATTGTGTGTATAATACGGACTTATTCAAATTCGTCGAAACGAAAACTATCGCCAAGTCTCGACGAATTTTTTTAATCCAAGTCCGACACAATTTTTTTTTTTTCGAGATATGAAAAATTTTCATCAATAACATTTTGTTGTCCTGATCGAGTCCAACGATATTCTCTACATACTTTTTTCCATATCTTGTTTAGTTTTTGAGATTTTGATGCTTTCATAACAATAAATACATAATAGTGGAACTACCTATAGCGGACACTACAGAGCCTACTGTAGACCTCCTCGAGCAAGTGGCATGAACATAATGATTCACTAGAAACACCAATTCCATCTGAATCCCTCATGAGCAAAATGCCTATGATCTCTTCTAAGAGCAGGAAGGCCTTTTAGATTATACTTAGCTATTTCGTTTGTATTTTAGTTTATATTGTGTGTTTAATACGGACTTATTCAAATTCGTCGAAACGAAAACTTTCGCCAAGTCTTGACGAATTTTATTAATGCAAAGTCCGACACATTTTTTTTTTCGAGATATGAAAAATTTTCACCAACAACTTTTTGTTGACCTGATCGAGTTCAATGATATTCTTCGTACACTTTATTGCATATTTTGTTTAGTTTTTGAGATTTTGATGCTTTCATAACAATAAATACATAATAGTGGAACTACCTATAGCGGACACTACATAGCCTACTTTAGACCTCCGCGAGCACGTGGCATGAACATAATGATTCACTAGAAACACCAATTCCATCTGAATCCCTCAGGAGCAAAATGCCTATGATCTCTTCTAAGTGCAGGAAGACCTTTTAGATTATACTAAGCTATTTCGTTTGTATTTTACTTTATATTGTGTGTATAATACGGACTTATTCAAATTCGTCGAAACGAAAACTATCGCCAAGTCTCGACGAATTTTTTAAGGCCAAGTCCGTCACAATTTTTTTTTTTCGAGATATGAAAAATTTTCACCATCAACTTTTTGTTGACCTGATCGAGTTCAATGATATTCTTCGTACACTTTTTTCCATATCTTGTTTAGTTTTTGAGATCTTGATGCTTTCATAACATAAATACATAATAGTGGAATTACCTATAGCGGACACTACAGAGCCTACTGTAGACCTCCGCGAGCACGTGGCATGAACCTAATGATTCACTAGAAATACCAATTCCATCTGAATCCCTCATGAGCAAAATGCCTATGATCTCTTCTAAGTGCAGGGAAGACCTTTAAGGGAGGAGAAAAAAAAAGCCATTTCGTTCGTATTTCACATTTTATTGTGTGTTTAATACGGACCTATTCAAATTCGTCGAAACGAAAACTTTCGTCAAGTCTTGACGAATTTTTTAATGCAAAGTCCGACACAATTTTTTTTTTTTCGAGATATGAAAAATTTTCACTAACAACTTTTTGTTGACCTGATCGAGTCCAACGATATTCTCCCTACACATTTTTCCATATCTAGTTTAGTTTTTGAGAATTTGATGCATTCATAACAATAATTACTTACAGTGAAACCACCTACGTCGGACACTACATAACCTACTGTAGACCTCTGCCAGAACGTGGCATGAATATCATGATTCACTTGTAACCCCAATTTCATTTAAATTTCTCGGGAGCAAAATGCCTAAGAGCAGAAAGACCTTTTAGATTATACTAAGCTTTAATATTTTGTTTGTATTTCACATTTTATTGTTTGTATAATACGGACTTATTCAAATTCGTCGAAACGAAAACTTTCGCCAAGTCTCGACGAATTTTTTAAGGCTAAGACCGACACAATTTTTTTTTTCGAGATATGAAAAATTTTCACCAACAACTTTTTGTTGACCTGATCGAGTTCAATGATATTCTTCCTACACTTTTTTCCATATCTTGTGTAGTTTTTGAGATTTTGATGCTTTCATAACAATAAATACATAATAGTGGAATTACCTATATCGGATACTACATAGCCTACTGTAGACCTCCACGAGCACGTGGCATAAACATAATGATTCACTTCAAACCCCAATTCCATCTGAATCCCTCAAGAGCAAAATGCCTATGATCTCTTCTAAGTGCAGGAAGACCTTCTAGATTATACTAAGCCATTTCGTTTGTATTTCACATTTTATTGTGTGTATAATACGGACTTATTCCCATTCGTCGAAACGAAAACTATCGATAAGTCTCGACGAATTTTTTTAATCTAAGTCCGACACAATTTTTTTTTATCGAGATATGAAAAATTTTCACCAATAACATTTTGTTGACCTGATCTAGTCCAACGATATTCTCTTCATACCTTTTTCCATATCTTGTTTAGTTTTTGAGATTTTGATGCTTTCATAACAATAAATACATAATAGTGGAACTACCAATAGCGGACACTACAGAGCCTACTGTAGACCTCCTCGAGCACGTGGCATGAACATAATGATTCACTAGAAACACCAATTCCATCTGAATCCCTCAGGAGCAAAATGCCTATGATCTCTTCTAAGTGCAGGAAGACCTTTTAGATTATACTAAGCTATTTCGTTTGTATTTCACATTATATTGTGTGTATAATACGGACTTATTCAAATTCGTCGAAACGGAAACTATCGCCAAGTCTCGACGAATTTTTTTAGGCTAAGTCCAGACACAATTTTTTTTTTCGAGATATGAAAAATGTTCACCAATAACTTTTTGTTGAGCTTATCGAGTTCAATGATATTCTCCCCACACATTTTTCTATATCTAGTTTAGTTTTTGAGATTTTGATGGTTTCATAACAATAATTACTATATAGTGGAACCACCTACATCGGACACTACATAGCCTACTGTAGACCTCTGCAAGAACGTGGCATGAATATGATGATTCACTTGAAACCCCAATATCATTTAAATTTCTCAGGAGCAAAACGCCTAAGAGCAGAAAGACCTTTTACTAAGCTTTCATATTTTGTTTGTATTTTACATTGTATTGTGTGTTTAATAAAGACTTATTCAAATTCGTCGAAAGGAAAATTAACGCCAAGTATCGACGAATTTTTTAGGCCAAGTCTAGGCACAATTTTTTTTTCGAGATATGAAAAATTTTCATCCATAACTTTTTGTTGACCTGATCGAGTTAAATGATATTCTCCGTACACTTTTTTCCATATCTTGTTTAGTTTTTGAGATGTTGATGCTTTTATAACAATAAATACATAATAGTGGAACTACCTATAGCGGACAATACATAGCCTACTGTAGACCTCCGCGAGCACGTGGCATGAACATAATGATTCACTTGAAACCGCAATTCCATCTGAATCCCTTATGAGCAAAATGCCTATGATCTCTTCTAAGAGCAGGAAGACCTTTTAGATTATACTAAGCTATTTTGTTTGTATTTTACTTTATATTGTGTGTATAATACGGACTTATTCAAATTCGTCGAAACGAAAACTATCGCTAAGTCTCAACGAATTTTTTAAGGCAAAGTCCGACAAAATTTTTTTTTTTCGAGATATGAAAAATTTTCACCAACATTTTTTTGTTGACCTGATCGAGTTCAATGATATTCTTCGTACAGTTTTTTCCATATCTTGTTTAGTTTTTGAGATTTTGATGCTTTCATAACAATAAATACATAATAGTGGAACTACCTATAGCGGACACTACATAGCCTACTTTAGACCTCCGCGAGCACGTGGCATGAACATAATGATTCACTTGAAACCGCAATTCCACCTGAATCCCTCATGAGCAAAATGCCTATGATCTCTTCTAAGAGCAGGAAGACCTTTTAGATTATACTAAGCTATTTCGTTTGTATTTTACTTTATATTGTGTGTATAATACGGACTTATTCAAATTCGTCGAAACGAAAACTATCGCCAAGTCTCGACGTATTCTTTAAGGCAAAGTCCGACACAATTTTTTTTTTTTCGAGATATGAAAAATTTTCACCAATAACTCTTTGTTGACCTGATCGAGTCCTACGATATTCTCTCCATACTTTTTTCCATATCTTGTTTAGTGTTTGAGATTTTGATGCTTTCATAACAATAAATACATAATAGTGGAACTACCTATAGCGGACACTACAGAGCCTACTGTAGACCTCCGCGAGCACGTTGCATGAACATAATGATTCGCTAGAAACACCAATTCCATCTGAATCCCTCATGAGCAAAATGCCTATGATCTCTTCTAACAGCAGGAAGACCTTTTAGATTATACTAAGCTATTTCGTTTGTATTTTACTTTATATTGTGTGTATAATACGGACTTATTCAAATTCGTCGAAACGAAAACTATCGTCAAGTCTCGACGAATTTTTTAAGGCAAAGTCCGACACAATTTTTTTTTTCGAGATATGAAAAATTTTCACCAACAACTTTTTGTTGACCTGATCGAGTTCAATGATATTCTTCGTACACTTTTTTCCATATCTTGTGTAGTTTTTGAGATTTTGATGCTTTCATAACAATAAATACATAATAGTGGAATTACCTATAGCGGATACTACATAGCCTACTGTAGACCTCCACGAGCACGTGGCATAAACATAATGATTCACTAGAAACACCAATTCCATCTGAATCCCTCAGGAGCAAAATGCCTATGATCTCTTCTAAGTGCAGGAAGACGTTTTAGATTATACTAAGCTATTTCGTTTGTATTTCACATTATATTGTGTGTATAATACGGACTTATTCAAATTCGTCGAAACGGAAACTATCGCCAAGTCTCGACGAATTTTTTTAGGCTAAGTCCAGACACAATTTTTTTTTTTTCGAGATATGAAAAATGTTCACCAATAACTTTTTGTTGAGCTTATCGAGTTCAATGATATTCTCCCCACACATTTTTCCATATCTAGTTTAGTTTTTGAGATTTTGATGGTTTCATAACAATAATTACTATATAGTGGATCCACCTACATCGGACACTACATAGCCTACTGTAGACCTCTGCAAGAACGTGGCATGAATATGATGATTCACTTGAAACCCCAATATCATTTAAATTTCTCAGGAGCAAAACGCCTAAGAGCAGGAAGACCTTTTACTAAGCTTTCATATTTTGTTTGTATTTTACATTGTATTGTGTGTTTAATACAGACTTATTCAAATTCGTCGATACGAAAATTAACGCCAAGTATCGACGAATTTTTTAGGCCAAGTCTAGGCAAAATTTTTTTTTTGAGATATGAAAAATTTTCATCTATAACTTTTTGTTGACCTGATCGAGTTAAATGATATTATCCGTACACTTTTTTCCATATCTTGTTTAGTTTTTGAGATGTTGATGCTTTCATAACAATAAATACATAATAGTGGAACTACCTATAGCGGACAATACATAGCCTACTGTAGACCTCCGCGAGCACGTGGCATGAACATAATGATTCACTTGAAAGCGCAATTCCATCTGAATCCCTTATGAGCAAAATGCCTATGATCTCTTCTAAGAGCAGGAAGACCTTTTAGATTATACTAAGCTATTTCGTTTGTATTTTACTTTATATTGTGTGTATAATACGGACTTATTCAAATTCGTCGAAACGAAAACTATCGCTAAGTCTCAACGAATTTTTTAAGGCAAAGTCCGACACAATTTTTTTTTTTTCGAGATATGAAAAATTTTCACCAACAACTTTTTGTTGACCTGATCGAGTTTAATGATATTCTTCGTACACTTTTTTCCATATCTTGTTTAGTTTTTGAGATTTTGATGCTTTCATAACAATAAATACATAACAGTGGAACTACCTATAGCGGACACTATATAGCCTACTTTAGACCTCCGCGAGCACGTGGCATGAACATAATGATTCACTAGAAACACCAATTCCATCTGAATCCCTCAGGAGCAAAAGGCCTATGATCTCTTCTAAGAGCAGGAAGACCTTTTAGATTATACTAAGCTATTTCGTTTGTATATTACATTATATTGTGTGTTTAATATGGACTTATTCAAATTCGTCGAAACGAAAATTATTGCCAAATCTCGACGAATTTTTTTAGGCCAAGTCTAGACACAATTTTTTTTTTCGAGAAAAATTTTCATCAATAACTTTTTGTTGACCTGATCGAGTTCAATGATATTCTCCGTACACTTTTTTCCATAACTTGTTTAGTTTTTGAGATTTTGATGATTTCATAACAATAATTACTTTATAGTGGAACCACCTACAGCGGACACTACATAGCCTACTGTACACCTCCGCGAGCACGTGGCATGAATATAATGATTCACTTAAAACCCCAATTCCATTTGAATCCCTCATGTTCCCTCATGTTCTTTCTATGAGCAGGAAGTCCTATCAGATACCCAGTTTTATTTCATATTTCGTTTGTATATTACATTATATTGTATGTATAATACTGACCTATCCAAATTCGTCGAAACGAAACTATTTGCCAAGTCACGACGAAATTTTTTAGGCTTAGTCCAGACACAATTTTTTTTTTCGAGTTTTGAAAAATTTTCACCAATAACTTTCTGTTGACCTGATCCAGTCCAACGATATTATATATTATATTATATATTCTCCCTACACATTTTTCCATATCTTGTTTAGTTTTTGAGATTTTGATGCTTTCATAACAATAATTACTTATTAGTGGAACTACCTACAGCGGACACTACATAGCCTACTGTAGACTTTCGCGAGCACGTGGCATAAACATAATGATTCACTTCAAACCCCAATTCCATCTGAATCCCTCAAGAGCAAAATGCCTATGATCTCTTCTAAGAGCAGGAAGACCTTTTAGATTATACTAAGCTATTTCGTTAGTATTTTACATTATATTGTATTCATAATACGGACTTATTCAAATTCGTCGAAATGAAAATTATCGCCAAGTCTCGACGAATTTTTTAAGGCTAAGTCTAACAAATTTTTTTTTTTTTTCGAGATATGAGAAATTTTCACCAACAACTTTTTGTTGACCTGATCGAGTTCAATGATATTCTTCTTACACTTTTTTTCATATCTTGTTTAGTTTTTGAGATTTTGATGCTTTCATAACAATAAATACATAATAGTGGAATTACCTATAGCGGACACTACAGATCCTACTGTAGACCTCCGCGAGCACGTGGCATGAACATAATGATTCACTTGAAACCCCAATTCCATCTGAATCCCTCATGAGCAAAATGCCTATGATCTCTTCTAAGAGCAGGAAGACCTTTCAGATTATACTAAGCTATTTCGTTTGTACTTTACATTATATTGTGTGTTTAATACGGACTTAATCGAATTCGTCGAAACGAAAACTATCGCCTAGTCTCGCCGAATTTCTTGAGGCTAAGTCCGACACAATTTTTTTTGTTTTTCGAGATATGAAAATTTTTCACCAATAATTTTTTGTTGACCTGATCGAGTCCAACGATATTCTTTTCATACTTTTTTCCATATCTCGTTTAGTTTTTGAGATTTTGATGCTTTCATAACAATAAATACATAATAGTGGAACTACCTATAGCGGACACTACATAGCCTACTGTAGACCTCCGCGAGCACGTGGCATGAATATAATGATTTACTTGAAACCGCAATTCCATCTGAATCCCTCATGAGCAAAATGCCTATGATCTCTTCTAAGAGCAGGAAGACCTTTTAGATTATACTAAGCTATTTCGTTTGTATTTTACTTTATATTGTGTGTATAATACGGACTTATTCTAATTCGTCGAAACGAAAACTATCGCTAAGTCTCGACGAATTTTTTAAGGCTAAGTCCTACACAATTTTTTTTTTTCGAGATATGAAAAATTTTCACCAACAACTTTTTGTTGACCTGATCGAGTTCAATGATATTCTCCGAACACTTTTTTCCATATCTTGTTTAGTTTTTGAGATTTTGATGCTTTCATAACAATAAATACATAATAAGGTAAATACCTACAGCGGACTCTACATAGGCTACTGTAGACCTCTGCAAGAACGTGGCATGAATATGATAATTCACTTGTAACCCCAATTTCATTTAAATTTCTCAGGAGCAAAATGCCTAAGAGCAGGAAGACCTTTTACTAAGCTTTCATATTTTGTTTGTATTTTACATTATATTGTGTGTTTAATACGGACTTATTCAAATTCGTAGAAACGAAAATTAAGTCATATTTCGACGAATTTTTTTAGGCCAAGTCTAGACACAATTTTTTTTTACGAGATATGAAAAATTTTCACCTATAACTTTTTGTTGACCTGATCGAGTCCAACGATAATCTCCCCAAACATTTTTCCATATCTTGTTTAGTATTTGCGATTTGGATGCTTTCATAACAATAATTACTTAATAGTGGAACTACCTACAGCGGACACTACATAGCCTACTGTAAATCTCCGCGAGCACGTGGCATGAACATAATGATTCACTTGAAACACCAATTTCATCTGAATCCCTCATGAGCAAAATGCCTATGATCTCTTCTAAGAGCAGGAAGACCTTTTAGATTATACTATTTCGTTTGTACTTTACATTATATTGTGTGTTTAATACGGACTTATTCGAATTCGTCGAAACGAAAACTATCGCCAAGTCTCGCCGAATTTCTTGAGGCCAAGTCCGACACAATTTTTTTTTTTCGAGATATGAAAAATATTCACCAATAACTTTTTGTTGACCTGATCGAGTCCTACGATATTCTCTCCATACTTTTTTCCATATCTTGTTTAGTTTTTGAGATTTTGATGCTTTCATAACAATAAATACATAATAGAGGAACTACCTATAGCGGACACTACAGAGCCTACTGTAGACCTCCGCGAGCACGTGGCATGAACATAATGATTCACTAGAAACACCAATTCCATCTGAATCCCTCAGGAGCAAAATGCCTATGATCTCTTTCTAGGAAGACCTTTTAGATTATACTAAGCTATTTCGTTTGTATTTTACTTTATATTGTGTGTATAATACGGACTTATTCAAATTCGTCGAAACGAAAACTATCGCCAAGTCTCGACGAATTTTTTAAGGCCAAGTCCGTCACAATTTTTTTTTTCGAGATATGAAAAATTTTCACCAACAACTTTTTGTTGACCTGATCGCGTTCAATGATATTCTTCGTACACTTTTTTCCATATCTTGTTTAGTTCTTGAGATTTTGATGCTTTCATTATAATAAATACATAATAGTGGAACTACCTACAGCGGACACTACATTGCCTACTGTAGACCTCCGCGAGCACGTGGCATGAACATAATGATTCACTAGAAACACCAATTCCATCTGAATCCCTCAGGAGCAAAATGCCTATGATCTCTTTCTAGGAAGACCTTTTAGATTATACTAAGCTATTTCGTTTGTATTTTACTTTATATTGTGTGTATAATACGGACTTATTCAAATTCGTCGAAACGAAAACTATCGTCAAGTCTCGACGAATTTTTTAAGGCAAAGTCCGACACAATTTTTTTTTTCGAGATATGAAAAATTTTCACCAACAACTTTTTGTTGACCTGATCGAGTTCAATGATATTCTTCGTACACTTTTGTCCATATCTTGTGTAGTTTTTGAGATTTTGATGCTTTCATAACAATAAATACATAATAGTGGAATTACTTATAGCGGATACTACATAGCCTACTGTAGACCTCCACGAGCACGTGGCATAAATATAATGATTCACTAGAAACACCAATTCCATCTGAATCCCTCAGGAGCAAAATGCCTATGATCTCTTCTAAGTGCAGGAAGACGTTTTAGATTATACTAAGCTATTTCGTTTGTATTTCACATTATATTGTGTGTATAATACGGACTTATTCAAATTCGTCGAAACGGAAACTATCGCCAAGTCTCGACGAATTTTTTTAGGCTAAGTCCAGACACAATTTTTTTTTTTCGAGATATGAAAAATGTTCACCAATAACTTTTTGTTGAGCTTATCGAGTTCAATGATATTCTCCCCACACATTTTTCCATATCTAGTTTAGTTTTTGAGATTTTGATGGTTTCATAACAATAATTACTATATAGTGGATCCACCTACATCGGACACTACATAGCCTACTGTAGACCTCTGCAAGAACGTGGCATGAATATGATGATTCACTTGAAACCCCAATATCATTTAAATTTCTCAGGAGCAAAACGCCTAAGAGCAGGAAGACCTTTTACTAAGCTTTCATATTTTGTTTGTATTTTACATTGTATTGTGTGTTTAATACAGACTTATTCAAATTCGTCGAAACGAAAATTAACGCCAAGTATCGACGAATTTTTTAGGCCAAGTCTAGGCACAATTTTTTTTTTGAGATATGAAAAATTTTCATCTATAACTTTTTGTTGACCTGATCGAGTTAAATGATATTCTCCGTACACTTTTTTCCATATCTTGTTTAGTTTTTGAGATGTTGATGCTTTCATAACAATAAATACATAATAGTGGAACTACCTATAGCGGACAATACATAGCCTACTGTAGACCTCCGCGAGCACGTGGCATGAACATAATGATTCACTTGAAACCGCAATTCCATCTGAATCCCTTATGAGCAAAATGCCTATGATCTCTTCTAAGAGCAGGAAGACCTTTTAGATTATACTAAGCTATTTCGTTTGTATTTTACTTTATATTGTGTGTATAATACGGACTTATTCAAATTCGTCGAAACGAAAACTATCGCTAAGTTTCAACGAATTTTTTAAGGCAAAGTCCGACACAATTTTTTTTTTTTCGAGATGTGAAAAATTTTCACCAACAACTTTTTGTTGACCTGATCGAGTTCAATGATATTCTTCGTACAGTTTTTTCCATATCTTGTTTAGTTTTTGAGATTTTGATGCTTTCATAACAATAAATACATAATAGTGGAACTACCTATAGCGGACACTACATAGCCTACTTTAGACCTCCGCGAGCACGTGGCATGAACATAATGATTCACTTAAAACCGCAATTCCACCTGAATCCCTCATGAGCAAAATGCCTATGATCTCTTCTAAGAGCAGGAAGACCTTTTAGATTATACTAAGCTATTTCGTTTGTATTTTACTTTATATTGTGTGTATAATACGGACTTATTCAAATTCGTCGAAACGAAAACTATCGCCAAGTCTCGACGTATTCTTTAAGGCAAAGTCCGACACAATTTTTTTTTTCGAGATATGAAAAATTTTCACCAACAACTATTTGTTGACCTGATCGAGTTCAATGATATTCTACGTACACTTTTTTCCATATCTTGTTTAGTTTTTGAGATGTTGATGCTTTCATAACAATAAATACATAATAGTGGAACTACCTATAGCGGACACTACAGAGCCTACTGTAGACCTCCGCGAGCACGTGGCATGAACATAATGATTCACTAGAAACACCAATTCCATCAGAATCCCTCAGGAGCAAATCGCCTATGATCTCTTCTAAGAGCAGGAAGACCTTTTAGATCATACTAAGCTATTTCGTTAGTATTTTACATTATATTGTATTTATAATACGGACTTATTCAAATTCGTCGAAATGAAAATTATCGCCAAGTCTCGACGAATTTTTTAAGGCTAAGTCTAACAAATTTTTTTTTTTTTCGAGATATGAAAAATTTTCACCATCAACTTTTTGTTGACCTGATCGAGTTCAATGATATTCTTCTTACACTTTTTTTCATATCTTGTTTAGTTTTTGAGATTTTGATGCTTTCATAACAATAAATACATAATAGTGGAATTACCTATAGCGGACACTACAGATCCTACTGTAGACCTCCGCGAGCACGTGGCATGAACATAATGATTCACTTGAAACCCCAATTCCATCTGAATCCCTCATGAGCAGAATGCCTATGATCTCTTCTAAGAGCAGGAAGACCTTTCAGATTATACTAAGCTATTTCGTTTGTACTTTACATTATATTGTGTGTTTAATACGGACTTAATCGAATTCGTCGAAACGAAAACTATCGCCTAGTCTCGCCGAATTTCTTGAGGCTAAGTCCGACACAATTTTTTTTGTTTTTCGAGATATGAAAATTTTTCACCAATAATTTTTTGTTGACCTGATCGAGTCCAACGATATTCTTTTCATATTTTTTTCCATATCTCGTTTAGTTTTTGAGATTTTGATGCTTTCATAACAATAAATACATAATAGTGCAACTACCTATAGCGGACACTACATAGCCTACTGTAGACCTCCGCGAGCACGTGGCATGAATATAATGATTCACTTGAAACCGCAATTCCATCTGAATCCCTCATGAGCAAAATGCCTATGATCTCTTCTAAGAGCAGGAAAACCTTTTAGATTATACTAAGCTATTTCGTTTGTATTTTACATTATATTGTGTGTATAATACGGAGGACTTATTCAAATTCGTCGAAACTAAAACTATCGCCAAGTCTCGACGAATTTTTTTAGGCTAAGTCCGACACAATTTTTTTTTCGAAATATGAAAAATTTTCACCCATAACTTTTTGTTGACCTGATCGAGTCCAACGATATTCTTCCCAAACATTTTTCCATATCTTGTTTAGTTTTTGAGATTTGGATGCTTTCATAAAAATAATTACTTAATAGTGGAACTACCTACGGACACTACATAGCCTACTGTAAATCTCCGCGAGCACGTGGCATGAACATAATGATTCACTTGAAACCGCAATTCCATCTGAATCCCTTATGAGCAAAATGTCTATGATCTCTTCTAAGAGCAGGAAGGCCTTTTAGATTATACTAAGCTATTTCGTTTGTATTTTAATTTATATTGTGTGTTTAATACGGACTTATTCAAATTCGTCGAAACGAAAACTATCGACAAGTCTTGACGAATTTTTTAATGCAAAGTCCGACAAAATTTTTTTTTTTTCGAGATATGAAAAATTTTCACCAACAACTATTTGTTGACCTGATCGAGTTTAGTGATATTCTTCGTACACTTTTTTCCATATCTTGTTTAGTTTTCGAGATTTTGATGCTTTCATAACAATAAATACATAACAGTGGAACTACCTATAGCGGACACTACATAGCCTACTTTAGACCTCCGCGAGCACGTGGCATGAACATAATGATTCACTAGAAACACCAATTCCATCTGAATCCCTCAGGAGCAAAATGCCTATGATCTCTTCTAAGAGCAGGAAGACCTTTTAGATTTTACTAAGCTATTTCGTTTGTATTTTACTTTATATTGTGTGTATAATACGGACTCATTCAAATTCGTCGAAACGAAAACTATCGCCAAGTCTCGACGAATTTTTTAATGCTAAGTCCGACACAATTTTTTTTTTTTCCAGATATGAAAAATTTTCACCAATAACATTTTTTGACCTGATCGAGTCCAACGATATTCTCTACATACTTTTTTCCATATCTTGTTTAGTTTTTGAGATTTTGATGCTTTCATAACAATAAATACATAATAGTGGAACTACCTATACCGGACACTACATAGCCTACTGTAGACCTCCGCGAGCACGTGGCATGAACATAATGATTCACTTGAAACCGCAATTCCATCTGAATCCCTCATGAGCAAAATGCATATGATCTCTTCTAAGAGCAGGAAGACCTTTTAGATTATACTAAGCTATTCCGTTTGTATTTTAATTTATATTGTGTGTTTAATACGACTTATTCAAATTCGTCGAAACGAAAACTATCGCCAAGTCTTGACGAATTTTTTAATGCAAAGTCCGACATAATTTTTTTTTTTTCGAGATATGAAAAATTTTCACCAACAACTTTTTGTTGACCTGATCGAGTTTAATGATATTCTTCGTACACTTTTTTCCATATCTTGTTTAGTTTTTGAGATGTTGATGCTTTCATAACAATAAATACATATTGATTAAAAGTTTGATTTTGTGGAGGAAATCCAGTTCTTGACATAATTTTTTTTTTTCTAAGAAGTTTTGATAACGGAGGCAGATACAGCCTCCGAAACTTCAACAGTTTTCAAAAAAAAGAGAAGTATTCTTTGTTAATTCGATCTCATTTTTTCAGATAGGCAAATTCAGTGTAGGGTACGTTACTGACAAAAATTAATTTCTTTCAAGACAACAGTCTTGTGAACGCAGTAACTTATCGGGCAAATTAATTAATTTGCCCTTCTACACTTGTACAGATTTCTTTGGATTAAAAATTTTTTTCATTTTCAGATTGTGGAAGGTGATAAACCCAAAAAATTATGTCAAGAAATAAATACATAATAGTGGAACTACCTATAGCGGACACTACATAGCCTACTTTAGACCTCCGCGAGCACGTGGCATGAACATAATGATTCACTTGAAACCGCAATTCCATCTGAATCCCTCATGAGCAAAATGCCTATGATCTCTTCTAAGAGCAGGAAGGCCTTTTAGATTATACTAAGCTATTTCGTTTGTATTTTAGTTTATATTGTGTGTTTAATACGGACTTATTCAAATTCGTCGAAACGAAAACTATCGTAAGTCTTGACGAATTTTTTAATGCAAAGTCCGACACAATTTTTTTTTTCGAGATATGAAAAATTTTCACCAATAACATTTTGTTGACCTGATCGAGTCCAACGATATTCTCTACATACTTTTTTCCATATCTTGTTTAGTTTTTGAGATTTTGATGCTTTCATGACAATAAATACATAATAGTGGAACTACCTATAGCGGACACTACATAGCCTACTTTAGACCTCCGCGAGCACGTGTTTGTTGACCTGATCGAGTTCAATGATATTCTTCGTACACTTTTTTCCATATCTTGTTTAGTTTTTGAGATCTTGATGCTTTCATAACAATAAATACATAATAGTGGAACTACCTATAGCGGACACTACATAGCCTACTTTAGACCTCCGCGAGCACGTGGCATGAACATAATGATTCACTAGAAACACCAATTCCATCTGAATCCCTCATGAGCAAAATGCCTATGATCTCTTCTAAGTGCAGGAAGACCTTTAAGGGAGGAGAAAAAAAGCCATTTCGTTTGTATTTCACATTTTATTGTGTGTATAATACGGACTTATTCAAATTCATCGAAACGAAAACTATCGCCAAGTCTCGACGAATTTTTTAATCTAAGTCCGACACAATTTTTTTTTTTTTTCGAGATATGAAAAATTTTCACCAATAACATTTTGTTGACCTGATCGAGTCCAACGAAATTCTCTACATACTTTTTTCAATATCTTGTTTAGTTCTTGAGATTTTGATGCTTTCATAATAATAAATACATAATAGTGGAACTACCTATAGCGGACACTACATAGCCTACTGTAGACCTCCGCGAGCACGTGGCATGAACTTGAAACCGCAATTCCATCTGAATACCTTATGAGCAAAATGCCTATGATCCCTTCTAAGAGCAGGAAGGCCTTTTAGATTATACTAAGCTATTTCGTTTGTATTTTAATTTATATTGTGTGTTTAAAACGGATTTATTCAAATTCGTCGAAACGAAAACTATCGCCAAGTCTTGTTGAATTTTTTAATGCAAAGTCCGACATAATTTTTTTTTTTTCGAGATATGAAAAATTTTCACCAACAACTTTTTGTTGACCTGATCGAGTTTAATGATATTCTACGTACATTTTTTTCCATATCTTGTTTAGTTTTTGAGATTTTGATGCTTTCATAACAATAAATACATAATAGTGGAACTACCTATAGCGGACACTACATAGCCTTCTTTAGACCTCCTCGAGCACGTGGCATGAACATAATGATTCACTTGAAACCGCAATTCCATCTGAAACCCTCATGAGCAAAATGCCTATGATCTCTTCTAAGAGCAGGAAGGCCTTTTAGATTATACTAAGCTATTTCGTTTGTATTTTAGTTTATATTGTGTGTTTAATACGGACTTATTCAAATTCGTCGAAACGAAAACTATCGCCAAGTCTTGACGAATTTTTTAATGCAAAGTCCGACACAATTTTTTTTTTTTCGAGATATGAAAAATTTTCACCAATAACATTTTGGTTGACCTGATCGAGTCCAACGATATTCTCTACATACTTCTTTCCATATCTTGTTTAGTTTTTGAGATTTTGATGCTTTCATAACAATAAATACATAATAGTAGAACTACCTATAGCGGACATACAGAGCCTACTGTAGACCTCCTCGAGCACGTGGCATGAACATAATGATTCACTAGAAACACCAATTCCATCTGAATCCCTCATGAGCAAAATGCCTATGATCTCTTCTAAGAGCAGGAAGGCCTTTTAGATTATACTAAGCTATTTCGTTTGTATTTTAGTTTATATTGTGTGTTTAATACGGACTTATTCAAATTCGTCGAAACGAAAACTTTCGCCAAGTCTTGACGAATTTTTTAATGCAAAGTCCGACACAATTTTTTTTTTCGAGATATGAAAAATTTTCACCAACAACTTTTTGTTGACCTGATCGAGTTCAATGATAATCTTCGTACACTTTTTTCCATATCTTGTTTAGTTTTTGAGATTTTGATGCTTTCATAACAATAAATACATAATAGTGGAACTACCTATAGCGGACACTACATAGCCTACTTTAGACCTCCGCGAGCACGTGGCATGAACATAATGATTCACTAGAAACACCAATTCCATCTGAATCCCTCAGGAGCAAAATGCCTATGATCTCTTCTAAGTGCAGGAAGACCTTTTAGATTATACTAAGCTATATCGTTTGTATTTTACTTTATATTGTGTGTATAATACGGACTTATTCAAATTCGTCGAAACGAAAACTATCGCCAAGTCTCGACGAATTTTTTTAATCCAAGTCCGACACAATTTTTTTTTTTTCGAGATATGAAAAATTTTCATCAATAACATTTTGTTGTCCTGATCGAGTCCAACGATATTCTCTACATACTTTTTTCCATATCTTGTTTAGTTTTTGAGATTTTGATGCTTTCATAACAATAAATACATAATAGTGGAACTACCTATAGCGGACACTACAGAGCCTACTGTAGACCTCCTCGAGCAAGTGGCATGAACATAATGATTCACTAGAAACACCAATTCCATCTGAATCCCTCATGAGCAAAATGCCTATGATCTCTTCTAAGAGCAGGAAGGCCTTTTAGATTATACTTAGCTATTTCGTTTGTATTTTAGTTTATATTGTGTGTTTAATACGGACTTATTCAAATTCGTCGAAACGAAAACTTTCGCCAAGTCTTGACGAATTTTATTAATGCAAAGTCCGACACATTTTTTTTTTCGAGATATGAAAAATTTTCACCAACAACTTTTTGTTGACCTGATCGAGTTCAATGATATTCTTCGTACACTTTATTGCATATTTTGTTTAGTTTTTGAGATTTTGATGCTTTCATAACAATAAATACATAATAGTGGAACTACCTATAGCGGACACTACATAGCCTACTTTAGACCTCCGCGAGCACGTGGCATGAACATAATGATTCACTAGAAACACCAATTCCATCTGAATCCCTCAGGAGCAAAATGCCTATGATCTCTTCTAAGTGCAGGAAGACCTTTTAGATTATACTAAGCTATTTCGTTTGTATTTTACTTTATATTGTGTGTATAATACGGACTTATTCAAATTCGTCGAAACGAAAACTATCGCCAAGTCTCGACGAATTTTTTAAGGCCAAGTCCGTCACAATTTTTTTTTTTCGAGATATGAAAAATTTTCACCATCAACTTTTTGTTGACCTGATCGAGTTCAATGATATTCTTCGTACACTTTTTTCCATATCTTGTTTAGTTTTTGAGATCTTGATGCTTTCATAACATAAATACATAATAGTGGAATTACCTATAGCGGACACTACAGAGCCTACTGTAGACCTCCGCGAGCACGTGGCATGAACCTAATGATTCACTAGAAATACCAATTCCATCTGAATCCCTCATGAGCAAAATGCCTATGATCTCTTCTAAGTGCAGGGAAGACCTTTAAGGGAGGAGAAAAAAAAAGCCATTTCGTTCGTATTTCACATTTTATTGTGTGTTTAATACGGACCTATTCAAATTCGTCGAAACGAAAACTTTCGTCAAGTCTTGACGAATTTTTTAATGCAAAGTCCGACACAATTTTTTTTTTTTCGAGATATGAAAAATTTTCACTAACAACTTTTTGTTGACCTGATCGAGTCCAACGATATTCTCCCTACACATTTTTCCATATCTAGTTTAGTTTTTGAGAATTTGATGCATTCATAACAATAATTACTTACAGTGAAACCACCTACGTCGGACACTACATAACCTACTGTAGACCTCTGCCAGAACGTGGCATGAATATCATGATTCACTTGTAACCCCAATTTCATTTAAATTTCTCGGGAGCAAAATGCCTAAGAGCAGAAAGACCTTTTAGATTATACTAAGCTTTAATATTTTGTTTGTATTTCACATTTTATTGTTTGTATAATACGGACTTATTCAAATTCGTCGAAACGAAAACTTTCGCCAAGTCTCGACGAATTTTTTAAGGCTAAGACCGACACAATTTTTTTTTTCGAGATATGAAAAATTTTCACCAACAACTTTTTGTTGACCTGATCGAGTTCAATGATATTCTTCCTACACTTTTTTCCATATCTTGTGTAGTTTTTGAGATTTTGATGCTTTCATAACAATAAATACATAATAGTGGAATTACCTATATCGGATACTACATAGCCTACTGTAGACCTCCACGAGCACGTGGCATAAACATAATGATTCACTTCAAACCCCAATTCCATCTGAATCCCTCAAGAGCAAAATGCCTATGATCTCTTCTAAGTGCAGGAAGACCTTCTAGATTATACTAAGCCATTTCGTTTGTATTTCACATTTTATTGTGTGTATAATACGGACTTATTCCCATTCGTCGAAACGAAAACTATCGATAAGTCTCGACGAATTTTTTTAATCTAAGTCCGACACAATTTTTTTTTATCGAGATATGAAAAATTTTCACCAATAACATTTTGTTGACCTGATCTAGTCCAACGATATTCTCTTCATACCTTTTTCCATATCTTGTTTAGTTTTTGAGATTTTGATGCTTTCATAACAATAAATACATAATAGTGGAACTACCAATAGCGGACACTACAGAGCCTACTGTAGACCTCCTCGAGCACGTGGCATGAACATAATGATTCACCAGAAACACCAATTCCATCTGAATCCCTCAGGAGCAAAATGCCTATGATCTCTTCTAAGTGCAGGAAGACCTTTTAGATTATACTAAGCTATTTCGTTTGTATTTCACATTATATTGTGTGTATAATACGGACTTATTCAAATTCGTCGAAACGGAAACTATCGCCAAGTCTCGACGAATTTTTTTAGGCTAAGTCCAGACACAATTTTTTTTTTCGAGATATGAAAAATGTTCACCAATAACTTTTTGTTGAGCTTATCGAGTTCAATGATATTCTCCCCACACATTTTTCTATATCTAGTTTAGTTTTTGAGATTTTGATGGTTTCATAACAATAATTACTATATAGTGGAACCACCTACATCGGACACTACATAGCCTACTGTAGACCTCTGCAAGAACGTGGCATGAATATGATGATTCACTTGAAACCCCAATATCATTTAAATTTCTCAGGAGCAAAACGCCTAAGAGCAGAAAGACCTTTTACTAAGCTTTCATATTTTGTTTGTATTTTACATTGTATTGTGTGTTTAATAAAGACTTATTCAAATTCGTCGAAAGGAAAATTAACGCCAAGTATCGACGAATTTTTTAGGCCAAGTCTAGGCACAATTTTTTTTTCGAGATATGAAAAATTTTCATCCATAACTTTTTGTTGACCTGATCGAGTTAAATGATATTCTCCGTACACTTTTTTCCATATCTTGTTTAGTTTTTGAGATGTTGATGCTTTTATAACAATAAATACATAATAGTGGAACTACCTATAGCGGACAATACATAGCCTACTGTAGACCTCCGCGAGCACGTGGCATGAACATAATGATTCACTTGAAACCGCAATTCCATCTGAATCCCTTATGAGCAAAATGCCTATGATCTCTTCTAAGAGCAGGAAGACCTTTTAGATTATACTAAGCTATTTTGTTCGTATTTTACTTTATATTGTGTGTATAATACGGACTTATTCAAATTCGTCGAAACGAAAACTATCGCTAAGTCTCAACGAATTTTTTAAGGCAAAGTCCGACAAAATTTTTTTTTTTCGAGATATGAAAAATTTTCACCAACATTTTTTTGTTGACCTGATCGAGTTCAATGATATTCTTCGTACAGTTTTTTCCATATCTTGTTTAGTTTTTGAGATTTTGATGCTTTCATAACAATAAATACATAATAGTGGAACTACCTATAGCGGACACTACATAGCCTACTTTAGACCTCCGCGAGCACGTGGCATGAACATAATGATTCACTTGAAACCGCAATTCCACCTGAATCCCTCATGAGCAAAATGCCTATGATCTCTTCTAAGAGCAGGAAGACCTTTTAGATTATACTAAGCTATTTCGTTTGTATTTTACTTTATATTGTGTGTATAATACGGACTTATTCAAATTCGTCGAAACGAAAACTATCGCCAAGTCTCGACGTATTCTTTAAGGCAAAGTCCGACACAATTTTTTTTTTTTCGAGATATGAAAAATTTTCACCAATAACTCTTTGTTGACCTGATCGAGTCCTACGATATTCTCTCCATACTTTTTTCCATATCTTGTTTAGTGTTTGAGATTTTGATGCTTTCATAACAATAAATACATAATAGTGGAACTACCTATAGCGGACACTACAGAGCCTACTGTAGACCTCCGCGAGCACGTTGCATGAACATAATGATTCACTAGAAACACCAATTCCATCTGAATCCCTCATGAGCAAAATGCCTATGATCTCTTCTAACAGCAGGAAGACCTTTTAGATTATACTAAGCTATTTCGTTTGTATTTTACTTTATATTGTGTGTATAATACGGACTTATTCAAATTCGTCGAAACGAAAACTATCGTCAAGTCTCGACGAATTTTTTAAGGCAAAGTCCGACACAATTTTTTTTTTCGAGATATGAAAAATTTTCACCAACAACTTTTTGTTGACCTGATCGAGTTCAATGATATTCTTCGTACACTTTTTTCCATATCTTGTGTAGTTTTTGAGATTTTGATGCTTTCATAACAATAAATACATAATAGTGGAATTACCTATAGCGGATACTACATAGCCTACTGTAGACCTCCACGAGCACGTGGCATAAACATAATGATTCACTAGAAACACCAATTCCATCTGAATCCCTCAGGAGCAAAATGCCTATGATCTCTTCTAAGTGCAGGAAGACGTTTTAGATTATACTAAGCTATTTCGTTTGTATTTCACATTATATTGTGTGTATAATACGGACTTATTCAAATTCGTCGAAACGGAAACTATCGCCAAGTCTCGACGAATTTTTTTAGGCTAAGTCCAGACACAATTTTTTTTTTTTCGAGATATGAAAAATGTTCACCAATAACTTTTTGTTGAGCTTATCGAGTTCAATGATATTCTCCCCACACATTTTTCCATATCTAGTTTAGTTTTTGAGATTTTGATGGTTTCATAACAATAATTACTATATAGTGGATCCACCTACATCGGACACTACATAGCCTACTGTAGACCTCTGCAAGAACGTGGCATGAATATGATGATTCACTTGAAACCCCAATATCATTTAAATTTCTCAGGAGCAAAACGCCTAAGAGCAGGAAGACCTTTTACTAAGCTTTCATATTTTGTTTGTATTTTACATTGTATTGTGTGTTTAATACAGACTTATTCAAATTCGTCGATACGAAAATTAACGCCAAGTATCGACGAATTTTTTAGGCCAAGTCTAGGCAAAATTTTTTTTTTGAGATATGAAAAATTTTCATCTATAACTTTTTGTTGACCTGATCGAGTTAAATGATATTATCCGTACACTTTTTTCCATATCTTGTTTAGTTTTTGAGATGTTGATGCTTTCATAACAATAAATACATAATAGTGGAACTACCTATAGCGGACAATACATAGCCTACTGTAGACCTCCGCGAGCACGTGGCATGAACATAATGATTCACTTGAAAGCGCAATTCCATCTGAATCCCTTATGAGCAAAATGCCTATGATCTCTTCTAAGAGCAGGAAGACCTTTTAGATTATACTAAGCTATTTCGTTTGTATTTTACTTTATATTGTGTGTATAATACGGACTTATTCAAATTCGTCGAAACGAAAACTATCGCTAAGTCTCAACGAATTTTTTAAGGCAAAGTCCGACACAATTTTTTTTTTTTCGAGATATGAAAAATTTTCACCAACAACTTTTTGTTGACCTGATCGAGTTTAATGATATTCTTCGTACACTTTTTTCCATATCTTGTTTAGTTTTTGAGATTTTGATGCTTTCATAACAATAAATACATAACAGTGGAACTACCTATAGCGGACACTATATAGCCTACTTTAGACCTCCGCGAGCACGTGGCATGAACATAATGATTCACTAGAAACACCAATTCCATCTGAATCCCTCAGGAGCAAAAGGCCTATGATCTCTTCTAAGAGCAGGAAGACCTTTTAGATTATACTAAGCTATTTCGTTTGTATATTACATTATATTGTGTGTTTAATATGGACTTATTCAAATTCGTCGAAACGAAAATTATTGCCAAATCTCGACGAATTTTTTTAGGCCAAGTCTAGACACAATTTTTTTTTTCGAGAAAAATTTTCATCAATAACTTTTTGTTGACCTGATCGAGTTCAATGATATTCTCCGTACACTTTTTTCCATAACTTGTTTAGTTTTTGAGATTTTGATGATTTCATAACAATAATTACTTTATAGTGGAACCACCTACAGCGGACACTACATAGCCTACTGTACACCTCCGCGAGCACGTGGCATGAATATAATGATTCACTTAAAACCCCAATTCCATTTGAATCCCTCATGTTCCCTCATGTTCTTTCTATGAGCAGGAAGTCCTATCAGATACCCAGTTTTATTTCATATTTCGTTTGTATATTACATTATATTGTATGTATAATACGGACCTATCCAAATTCGTCGAAACGAAACTATTTGCCAAGTCACGACGAAATTTTTTAGGCTTAGTCCAGACACAATTTTTTTTTTCGAGTTTTGAAAAATTTTCACCAATAACTTTCTGTTGACCTGATCGAGTCCAACGATATTATATATTATATTATATATTCTCCCTACACATTTTTCCATATCTTGTTTAGTTTTTGAGATTTTGATGCTTTCATAACAATAATTACTTATTAGTGGAACTACCTACAGCGGACACTACATAGCCTACTGTAGACTTTCGCGAGCACGTGGCATAAACATAATGATTCACTTCAAACCCCAATTCCATCTGAATCCCTCAAGAGCAAAATGCCTATGATCTCTTCTAAGAGCAGGAAGACCTTTTAGATTATACTAAGCTATTTCGTTAGTATTTTACATTATATTGTATTCATAATACGGACTTATTCAAATTCGTCGAAATGAAAATTATCGCCAAGTCTCGACGAATTTTTTAAGGCTAAGTCTAACAAATTTTTTTTTTTTTTCGAGATATGAGAAATTTTCACCAACAACTTTTTGTTGACCTGATCGAGTTCAATGATATTCTTCTTACACTTTTTTTCATATCTTGTTTAGTTTTTGAGATTTTGATGCTTTCATAACAATAAATACATAATAGTGGAATTACCTATAGCGGACACTACAGATCCTACTGTAGACCTCCGCGAGCACGTGGCATGAACATAATGATTCACTTGAAACCCCAATTCCATCTGAATCCCTCATGAGCAAAATGCCTATGATCTCTTCTAAGAGCAGGAAGACCTTTCAGATTATACTAAGCTATTTCGTTTGTACTTTACATTATATTGTGTGTTTAATACGGACTTAATCGAATTCGTCGAAACGAAAACTATCGCCTAGTCTCGCCGAATTTCTTGAGGCTAAGTCCGACACAATTTTTTTTGTTTTTCGAGATATGAAAATTTTTCACCAATAATTTTTTGTTGACCTGATCGAGTCCAACGATATTCTTTTCATACTTTTTTCCATATCTCGTTTAGTTTTTGAGATTTTGATGCTTTCATAACAATAAATACATAATAGTGGAACTACCTATAGCGGACACTACATAGCCTACTGTAGACCTCCGCGAGCACGTGGCATGAATATAATGATTTACTTGAAACCGCAATTCCATCTGAATCCCTCATGAGCAAAATGCCTATGATCTCTTCTAAGAGCAGGAAGACCTTTTAGATTATACTAAGCTATTTCGTTTGTATTTTACTTTATATTGTGTGTATAATACGGACTTATTCTAATTCGTCGAAACGAAAACTATCGCTAAGTCTCGACGAATTTTTTAAGGCTAAGTCCTACACAATTTTTTTTTTTCGAGATATGAAAAATTTTCACCAACAACTTTTTGTTGACCTGATCGAGTTCAATGATATTCTCCGAACACTTTTTTCCATATCTTGTTTAGTTTTTGAGATTTTGATGCTTTCATAACAATAAATACATAATAAGGTAAATACCTACAGCGGACTCTACATAGGCTACTGTAGACCTCTGCAAGAACGTGGCATGAATATGATAATTCACTTGTAACCCCAATTTCATTTAAATTTCTCAGGAGCAAAATGCCTAAGAGCAGGAAGACCTTTTACTAAGCTTTCATATTTTGTTTGTATTTTACATTATATTGTGTGTTTAATACGGACTTATTCAAATTCGTAGAAACGAAAATTAAGTCATATTTCGACGAATTTTTTTAGGCCAAGTCTAGACACAATTTTTTTTTACGAGATATGAAAAATTTTCATCAATAACTTTTTGTTGACCTGATCGAGTTCAATAATATTCTCCGTACACTTTTTTCCATAACTTCTTTAGTTTTTGAGATTTTGATGCTTTCATAACAATAAATACATAATAAGGGAATTACCTACAGCGGACACTACATAGCCTTCTGTAGACCTCCGCGAGCAAGTGGCATGAACATAATGATTCACTTGAAACCCCAATTCCATCTGAATCCCTCATGAGCAAAATGCCTATGATGTCTTCTAAGAGCAGGAAGACCTTTAAGATTATACTAAGCTAGTTCGTTTTAATTTTACATTATATTGTGTGTATAATACGGACTTATTCAAATTCGTCGAATTAAAAACTATCGCCAAGTCTCGACGAATTTTTTAAGGCCAAGTCCGACACAATTTTTTTTTTTTCGAGATATGAAAAATTTTCACCCATAACTTTTTGTTGACCTGATCGAGTCCAACGATAATCTCCCCAAACATTTTTCCATATCTTGTTTAGTATTTGCGATTTGGATGCTTTCATAACAATAATTACTTAATAGTGGAACTACCTACAGCGGACACTACATAGCCTACTGTAAATCTCCGCGAGCACGTGGCATGAACATAATGATTCACTTGAAACACCAATTTCATCTGAATCCCT
Organism: Chrysolina haemoptera; assembly: GCA_958298965.1. Classification (NCBI taxonomy): domain Eukaryota; kingdom Metazoa; phylum Arthropoda; class Insecta; order Coleoptera; family Chrysomelidae; genus Chrysolina; species Chrysolina haemoptera. The sequence goes on along the minus strand of OY282588.1, from coordinate 20,825,316 downwards.
CATGAGCAAAATGCCTATGATCTCTTCTAAGAGCAGGAAGACCTTTTAGATTATACTATTTCGTTTGTACTTTACATTATATTGTGTGTTTAATACGGACTTATTCGAATTCGTCGAAACGAAAACTATCGCCAAGTCTCGCCGAATTTCTTGAGGCCAAGTCCGACACAATTTTTTTTTTTTCGAGATATGAAAAATATTCACCAATAACTTTTTGTTGACCTGATCGAGTCCTACGATATTCTCTCCATACTTTTTTCCATATCTTGTTCAGTTTTTGAGATTTTGATGCTTTCATAACAATAAATACATAATAGAGGAACTACCTATAGCGGACACTACAGAGCCTACTGTAGACCTCCGCGAGCACGTGGCATGAACATAATGATTCACTAGAAACACCAATTCCATCTGAATCCCTCAGGAGCAAAATGCCTATGATCTCTTTTAAGAGCAGGAAGACCTTTTAGATTATACTAAGCTATTTCGTTTGTATTTTACTTTATATTGTGTGTATAATACGGACTCAATCGAATTCGTCGAAACGAAAACTATCGCCAAGTCTCGACGAATTTTTTTAATCCAAGTCCGACACAATTTTTTTTTTTCGAGATATGAAAAATTTTCACCAATAACATTTTGTTGACCTGATCGAGTCCAACGATATTCTCTACATACTTTTTTCCATATCTTGTTTAGTTTTTGAGATTTTGATGCTTTCATAACAATAAATACATAATGGTGGAACTACCTATAGCGGACACTACAGAGCCTACTGTAGACCTCCTCGAGCACGTGGCATGAACATAATGATTCACTAGAAACACCAATTCCATCTGAATCCCTCATGAGCAAAATGCCTATGATCTCTTCTAAGAGCAGGAAGGCCTTTTAGATTATACTTAGCTATTTCGTTTGTATTTTAGTTTATATTCTGTGTTTAATACGGACTTATTCAAATTCGTCGAAACGAAAACTTTCGCCAAGTCTTGTCGAATTTTTTAATGCAAAGTCCGACACATTTTTTTTTTTTTCGAGATATGAAAAATTTTCACCAACAACTTTTTGTTGACCTGATCGAGTTCAATGATATTCTTCGTACACTTTTTTCCATATTTTGTTTAGTTTTTGAGATTTTGATGCTTTCATAACAATAAATACATAATAGTGGAACTACCTATAGCGGACACTACATAGCCTACTTTAGACCTCCGCGAGCACGTGGCATGAACATAATGATTCACTAGAAACACCAATTCCATCTGAATCCCTCAAGAGCAAAATGCCTATGATCTCTTTCTAGGAAGACCTTTTAGATTATACTAAGCTATTTCGTTTGTATTTTACTTTATATTGTGTGTATAATACGGACTTATTCAAATTCGTCGAAACGAAAACTATCGCCAAGTCTCGACGAATTTTTTAAGGCCAAGTCCGTCACAATTTTTTTTTTTCGAGATATGAAAAATTTTCACAGACAACTTTTTGTTGACCTGATCGCGTTCAATGATATTCTTCGTACACTTTTTTCCATATCTTGTTTAGTTTTTGAGATCTTGATGCTTTCATAACAATAAATACATAATAATGGAATTACCTATAGCGGACACTACAGAGCCTACTATAGACCTCCGCGAGCACGTGGCATGAACCTAATGATTCACTAGAAATACCAATTCCATCTGAATCCCTCATGAGCAAAATGCCTATGATCTCTTCTAAGTGCAGGAAGACCTTTAAGGGAGGAGAAAAAAAAAGCCAATTCGTTTGTATTTCACATTTTATTGTTTGTATAATACGGACTTATTCAAATTCGTCGAAACGAAAACTATCGCCAAGTCTCGACGAATTTTTTAATCTAAGTCCGACACAATTTTTTTTTTTTTCGAGATATGAAAAATTTTCACCAATAACATTTTGTTGACCTGATCGAGTCCAACGAAATTCTCTACATACTTTTTTCCATATCTTGTTTAGTTTTTGAGATTTTGATGCTTTCATAACAATAAATACATAATAGAGGAACTACCTATAGCGGACACTACAGAGCCTACTGTAGACCTCCGCGAGCACGTGCATGAACATAATGATTCACTAGAAACACCAATTCCATCTGAATCCCTCAGGAGCAAAATGCCTATGATGTCTTCTAAGAGCAGGAAGACCTTTAAGATTATACTAAGCTTTTTCGTTTTAATTTTACATTATATTGTGTGTATAATACGGACTTATTCAAATTCGTCGAATTAAAAACTATCGCCAAGTCTCGACGAATTTTTTAAGGCCAAGTCCGACACAATTTTTTTTTTTTCGAGATATGAAAAATTTTCACCTATAACTTTTTGTTGACCTGATCGAGTCCAACGATAATCTCCCCAAACATTTTTCCATATCTTGTTTAGTATTTGCGATTTGGATGCTTTCATAACAATAATTACTTAATAGTGGAACTACCTACAGCGGACACTACATAGCCTACTGTAAATCTCCGCGAGCACGTGGCATGAACATAATGATTCACTTGAAACACCAATTTCATCTGAATCCCTCATGAGCAAAATGCCTATGATCTCTTCTAAGAGCAGGAAGGCCTTTTAGATTATACTTAGCTATTTCGTTTGTATTTTAGTTTATATTGTGTGTTTAATACGGACTTATTCAAATTCGTCGAAACGAAAACTTTCGCCAAGTCTTGACGAATTTTTTAATGCAAAGTCCGACACATTTTTTTTTTTTTCGAGATATGAAAAATTTTCACCAACAACTTTTTGTTGACCTGATCGAGTTCAATGATATTCTTCGTACACTTTTTTCCATATTTTGTTTAGTTTTTGAGATTTTGATGCTTTCATAACAATAAATACATAATAGTGGAACTACCTATAGCGGACACTACAGAGCCTACTGTAGACCTCCTCGAGCACGTGGCATGAACATAATGATTCACTAGAAACACCAATTCCATCTGAATCCCTCATGAGCAAAATGCCTATGATCTCTTCTAAGAGCAGGAAGGCCTTTTAGATTATACTTAGCTATTTCGTTTGTATTTTAGTTTATATTGTGTGTTTAATACGGACTTATTCAAATTCGTCGAAACGAAAACTTTCGCCAAGTCTTGACGAATTTTTTAATGCAAAGTCCGACACATTTTTTTTTTTTTCGAGATATGAAAAATTTTCACCAACAACTTTTTGTTGACCTGATCGCGTTCAATGATATTCTTCGTACACTTTTTTCCATATCTTGTTTAGTTCTTGAGATTTTGATGCTTTCATTATAATAAATACATAATAGTGGAACTACCTACAGCGGACACTACATTGCCTACTGTAGACCTCCGCGAGCACGTGGCATGAACATAATGATTCACTTGAAACGGCAATTCCATCTGAATCCCTCATGAGCAAAATGCCTATGATCTCTTCGAAGAGCAGGAAGGCCTTTTAGATTATACTAAGCTATTTCGTTTGTATTTTAATTTATATTGTGTGTTTAATACGGACTTATTCAAATTCGTCGAAACGAAAACTATCGTCAAGTCTCGACGAATTTTTTAAGGCAAAGTCCGACACAATTTTTTTTTTCAAGATATGAAGAATTTTCACCAACAACTTTTTGTTGACCTGATCGAGTTCAATGATATTCTTCGTACACTTTTGTCCATATCTTGTGTAGTTTTTGAGATTTTGATGCTTTCATAACAATAAATACATAATAGTGGAATTACCTATAGCGGATACTACATAGCCTACTGTAGACCTCCACGAGCACGTGGCATAAATATAATGATTCACTAGAAACACCAATTCCATCTGAATCCCTCAGGAGCAAAATTCCTATGATCTCTTCTAAGTGCAGGAAGACGTTTTAGATTATACTAAGCTATTTCGTTTGTATTTCACATTATATTGTGTGTATAATACGGACTTATTCAAATTCGTCGAAACGGAAACTATCGCCAAGTCTCGACGAATTTTTTTAGGCTAAGTCCAGACACAATTTTTTTTTTTCGAGATATGAAAAATGTTCACCAATAACTTTTTGTTGAGCTTATCGAGTTCAATGATATTCTCCCCACACATTTTTCCATATCTAGTTTAGTTTTTGAGATTTTGATGGTTTCATAACAATAATTACTATATAGTGGATCCACCTACATCGGACACTACATAGCCTACTGTAGACCTCTGCAAGAACGTGGCATGAATATGATGATTCACTTGAAACCCCAATATCATTTAAATTTCTCAGGAGCAAAACGCCTAAGAGCAGGAAGACCTTTTACTAAGCTTTCATATTTTGTTTGTATTTTACATTGTATTGTGTGTTTAATACAGACTTATTCAAATTCGTCGAAACGAAAATTAACGCCAAGTATCGACGAATTTTTTAGGCCAAGTCTAGGCACAATTTTTTTTTTGAGATATGAAAAATTTTCATCTATAACTTTTTGTTGACCTGATCGAGTTAAATGATATTCTCCGTACACTTTTTTCCATATCTTGTTTAGTTTTTGAGATGTTGATGCTTTCATAACAATAAATACATAATAGTGGAACTACCTATAGCGGACAATACATAGCCTACTGTAGACCTCCGCGAGCACGTGGCATGAACATAATGATTCACTTGAAACCGCAATTCCATCTGAATCCCTTATGAGCAAAATGCCTATGATCTCTTCTAAGAGCAGGAAGACCTTTTAGATTATACTAAGCTATTTCGTTTGTATTTTACTTTATATTGTGTGTATAATACGGACTTATTCAAATTCGTCGAAACGAAAACTATCGCTAAGTTTCAACGAATTTTTTAAGGCAAAGTCCGACACAATTTTTTTTTTTTCGAGATGTGAAAAATTTTCACCAACAACTTTTTGTTGACCTGATCGAGTTCAATGATATTCTTCGTACAGTTTTTTCCATATCTTGTTTAGTTTTTGAGATTTTGATGCTTTCATAACAATAAATACATAATAGTGGAACTACCTATAGCGGACACTACATAGCCTACTTTAGACCTCCGCGAGCACGTGGCATGAACATAATGATTCACTTAAAACCGCAATTCCACCTGAATCCCTCATGAGCAAAATGCCTATGATCTCTTCTAAGAGCAGGAAGACCTTTTAGATTATACTAAGCTATTTCGTTTGTATTTTACTTTATATTGTGTGTATAATACGGACTTATTCAAATTCGTCGAAACGAAAACTATCGCCAAGTCTCGACGTATTCTTTAAGGCAAAGTCCGACACAATTTTTTTTTTCGAGATATGAAAAATTTTCACCAACAACTATTTGTTGACCTGATCGAGTTCAATGATATTCTACGTACACTTTTTTCCATATCTTGTTTAGTTTTTGAGATGTTGATGCTTTCATAACAATAAATACATAATAGTGGAACTACCTATAGCGGACACTACAGAGCCTACTGTAGACCTCCGCGAGCACGTGGCATGAACATAATGATTCACTAGAAACACCAATTCCATCAGAATCCCTCAGGAGCAAATCGCCTATGATCTCTTCTAAGAGCAGGAAGACCTTTTAGATTATACTAAGCTATTTCGTTTGTATATTACATTATATTGTATGTTGAATATGGACTTATTCAAATTCGTCGAAACGAAAATTATTGCCAAATCTCGACGAATTTTTTTAGGCCAAGTCTAGACACAATTTTTTTTTTCGAGAAAAATTTTCATCAATAACTTTTTGTTGACCTGATCGAGTTCAATGATATTCTCCGTACACTTTTTTCCATATCTTGTTTAGTTTTTGAGATTTTGATGCTTTCATAACAATAATTACTTATTAGTGGAACTACCTACAGCGGACACTACATAGCCTACTGTAGACTTTCGCGAGCACGTGGCATAAACATAATGATTCACTTCAAACCCCAATTCCATCTGAATCCCTCAAGAGCAAAATGCCTATGATCTCTTCTAAGAGCAGGAAGACCTTTTAGATCATACTAAGCTATTTCGTTATTATTTTACATTATATTGTATTTATAATACGGACTTATTCAAATTCGTCGAAATGAAAATTATCGCCAAGTCTCGACGAATTTTTTAAGGCTAAGTCTAACAAATTTTTTTTTTTTTCGAGATATGAAAAATTTTCACCAACAACTTTTTGTTGACCTGATCGAGTTCAATGATATTCTTCTTACACTTTTTTTCATATCTTGTTTAGTTTTTGAGATTTTGATGCTTTCATAACAATAAATACATAATAGTGGAATTACCTATAGCGGACACTACAGATCCTACAGTAGACCTCCGCGTGCACGTGGCATGAACATAATGATTCACTTGAAACCCCAATTCCATCTGAATCCCTCATGAGCAGAATGCCTATGATCTCTTCTAAGAGCAGGAAGACCTTTCAGATTATACTAAGCTATTTCGTTTGTACTTTACATTATATTGTGTGTTTAATACGGACTTAATCGAATTCGTCGAAACGAAAACTATCGCCTAGTCTCGCCGAATTTCTTGAGGCTAAGTCCGACACAATTTTTTTTGTTTTTCGAGATATGAAAATTTTTCACCAATAATTTTTTGTTGACCTGATCGAGTCCAACGATATTCTTTTCATACTTTTTTCCATATCTCGTTTAGTTTTTGAGATTTTGATGCTTTCATAACAATAAATACATAATAGTGCAACTACCTATAGCGGACACTACATAGCCTACTGTAGACCTCCGCGAGCACGTGGCATGAATATAATGATTCACTTGAAACCGCAATTCCATCTGAATCCCTCATGAGCAAAATGCCTATGATCTCTTCTAAGAGCAGGAAAACCTTTTAGATTATACTAAGCTATTTCGTTTGTATTTTACATTATATTGTGTGTATAATACGGAGGACTTATTCAAATTCGTCGAAACTAAAACTATCGCCAAGTCTCGACGAATTTTTTTAGGCTAAGTCCGACACAATTTTTTTTTCGAAATATGAAAAATTTTCACCCATAACTTTTTGTTGACCTGATCGAGTCCAACGATATTCTTCCCAAACATTTTTCCATATCTTGTTTAGTTTTTGAGATTTGGATGCTTTCATAAAAATAATTACTTAATAGTGGAACTACCTACGGACACTACATAGCCTACTGTAAATCTCCGCGAGCACGTGGCATGAACATAATGATTCACTTGAAACCGCAATTCCATCTGAATCCCTTATGAGCAAAATGTCTATGATCTCTTCTAAGAGCAGGAAGGCCTTTTAGATTATACTAAGCTATTTCGTTTGTATTTTAATTTATATTGTGTGTTTAATACGGACTTATTCAAATTCGTCGAAACGAAAACTATCGACAAGTCTTGACGAATTTTTTAATGCAAAGTCCGACACAATTTTTTTTTTTCGAGATATGAAAAATTTTCACCAACAACTATTTGTTGACCTGATCGAGTTTAGTGATATTCTTCGTACACTTTTTTCCATATCTTGTTTAGTTTTCGAGATTTTGATGCTTTCATAACAATAAATACATAACAGTGGAACTACCTATAGCGGACACTACATAGCCTACTTTAGACCTCCGCGAGCACGTGGCATGAACATAATGATTCACTAGAAACACCAATTCCATCTGAATCCCTCAGGAGCAAAATGCCTATGATCTCTTCTAAGAGCAGGAAGACCTTTTAGATTTTACTAAGCTATTTCGTTTGTATTTTACTTTATATTGTGTGTATAATACGGACTCATTCAAATTCGTCGAAACGAAAACTATCGCCAAGTCTCGACGAATTTTTTAATGCTAAGTCCGACACAATTTTTTTTTTCGAGATATGAAAAATTTTCACCAACAACTTTTTGTTGATCGAGTTCAATGATATTCTTCGTACACTTCTTCCATATCTTGTTTAGTTTTTGAGATCTTGATGCTTTCATGACAATAAATACATAATAGTGGAATTACCTATAGCGGACACTACAGAGCCTACTGTAGACCTCCGCGAGCACGTGGCATGACCATAATGATTCACTAGAAACACCAATTCCATCTGAATCCCTCATGAGCAAAATGCCTATGATCTCTTCTAAGTGCAGGAAGACCTTTAAGGGAGGAGAAAAAAAAAGCCATTTCGTTTGTATTTCACATTTTATTGTGTGTATAATACGGACTTATTCAAATTCGTCGAAACGAAAACTATCGCCAAGTCTCGACGAATTTTTTAATGCTAAGTCCGACACAATTTTTTTTTTTTCGAGATATGAAAAATTTTCACCAATAACATTTTTTGACCTGATCGAGTCCAACGATATTCTCTACATACTTTTTTCCATATCTTGTTTAGTTTTTGAGATTTTGATGCTTTCATAACAATAAATACATAATAGTGGAACTACCTATACCGGACACTACATAGCCTACTGTAGACCTCCGCGAGCACGTGGCATGAACATAATGATTCACTTGAAACCGCAATTCCATCTGAATCCCTCATGAGCAAAATGCATATGATCTCTTCTAAGAGCAGGAAGACCTTTTAGATTATACTAAGCTATTCCGTTTGTATTTTAATTTATATTGTGTGTTTAATACGACTTATTCAAATTCGTCGAAACGAAAACTATCGCCAAGTCTTGACGAATTTTTTAATGCAAAGTCCGACATAATTTTTTTTTTTTCGAGATATGAAAAATTTTCACCAACAACTTTTTGTTGACCTGATCGAGTTTAATGATATTCTTCGTACACTTTTTTCCATATCTTGTTTAGTTTTTGAGATGTTGATGCTTTCATAACAATAAATACATATTGATTAAAAGTTTGATTTTGTGGAGGAAATCCAGTTCTTGACATAATTTTTTTTTTTCTAAGAAGTTTTGATAACGGAGGCAGATACAGCCTCCGAAACTTCAACAGTTTTCAAAAAAAAGAGAAGTATTCTTTGTTAATTCGATCTCATTTTTTCAGATAGGCAAATTCAGTGTAGGGTACGTTACTGACAAAAATTAATTTCTTTCAAGACAACAGTCTTGTGAACGCAGTAACTTATCGGGCAAATTAATTAATTTGCCCTTCTACACTTGTACAGATTTCTTTGGATTAAAAATTTTTTTCATTTTCAGATTGTGGAAGGTGATAAACCCAAAAAATTATGTCAAGAAATAAATACATAATAGTGGAACTACCTATAGCGGACACTACATAGCCTACTTTAGACCTCCGCGAGCACGTGGCATGAACATAATGATTCACTTGAAACCGCAATTCCATCTGAATCCCTCATGAGCAAAATGCCTATGATCTCTTCTAAGAGCAGGAAGGCCTTTTAGATTATACTAAGCTATTTCGTTTGTATTTTAGTTTATATTGTGTGTTTAATACGGACTTATTCAAATTCGTCGAAACGAAAACTATCGTAAGTCTTGACGAATTTTTTAATGCAAAGTCCGACACAATTTTTTTTTTCGAGATATGAAAAATTTTCACCAATAACATTTTGTTGACCTGATCGAGTCCAACGATATTCTCTACATACTTTTTTCCATATCTTGTTTAGTTTTTGAGATTTTGATGCTTTCATGACAATAAATACATAATAGTGGAACTACCTATAGCGGACACTACATAGCCTACTTTAGACCTCCGCGAGCACGTGTTTGTTGACCTGATCGAGTTCAATGATATTCTTCGTACACTTTTTTCCATATCTTGTTTAGTTTTTGAGATCTTGATGCTTTCATAACAATAAATACATAATAGTGGAACTACCTATAGCGGACACTACATAGCCTACTTTAGACCTCCGCGAGCACGTGGCATGAACATAATGATTCACTAGAAACACCAATTCCATCTGAATCCCTCATGAGCAAAATGCCTATGATCTCTTCTAAGTGCAGGAAGACCTTTAAGGGAGGAGAAAAAAAGCCATTTCGTTTGTATTTCACATTTTATTGTGTGTATAATACGGACTTATTCAAATTCATCGAAACGAAAACTATCGCCAAGTCTCGACGAATTTTTTAATCTAAGTCCGACACAATTTTTTTTTTTTTTCGAGATATGAAAAATTTTCACCAATAACATTTTGTTGACCTGATCGAGTCCAACGAAATTCTCTACATACTTTTTTCAATATCTTGTTTAGTTCTTGAGATTTTGATGCTTTCATAATAATAAATACATAATAGTGGAACTACCTATAGCGGACACTACATAGCCTACTGTAGACCTCCGCGAGCACGTGGCATGAACTTGAAACCGCAATTCCATCTGAATACCTTATGAGCAAAATGCCTATGATCCCTTCTAAGAGCAGGAAGGCCTTTTAGATTATACTAAGCTATTTCGTTTGTATTTTAATTTATATTGTGTGTTTAAAACGGATTTATTCAAATTCGTCGAAACGAAAACTATCGCCAAGTCTTGTTGAATTTTTTAATGCAAAGTCCGACATAATTTTTTTTTTTTTCGAGATATGAAAAATTTTCACCAACAACTTTTTGTTGACCTGATCGAGTTTAATGATATTCTACGTACATTTTTTTCCATATCTTGTTTAGTTTTTGAGATTTTGATGCTTTCATAACAATAAATACATAATAGTGGAACTACCTATAGCGGACACTACATAGCCTTCTTTAGACCTCCTCGAGCACGTGGCATGAACATAATGATTCACTTGAAACCGCAATTCCATCTGAATCCCTCATGAGCAAAATGCCTATGATGTCTTCTAAGAGCAGGAAGACCTTTAAGATTATACTAAGCTAGTTCGTTTTAATTTTACATTATATTGTGTGTATAATACGGACTTATTCAAATTCGTCGAATTAAAAACTATCGCCAAGTCTCGACGAATTTTTTAAGGCCAAGTCCGACACAATTTTTTTTTTTTCGAGATATGAAAAATTTTCACCCATAACTTTTTGTTGACCTGATCGAGTCCAACGATAATCTCCCCAAACATTTTTCCATATCTTGTTTAGTATTTGCGATTTGGATGCTTTCATAACAATAATTACTTAATAGTGGAACTACCTACAGCGGACACTACATAGCCTACTGTAAATCTCCGCGAGCACGTGGCATGAACATAATGATTCACTTGAAACACCAATTTCATCTGAATCCCTCATGAGCAAAATGCCTATGATCTCTTCTAAGAGCAGGAAGACCTTTTAGATTATACTATTTCGTTTGTACTTTACATTATATTGTGTGTTTAATACGGACTTATTCGAATTCGTCGAAACGAAAACTATCGCCAAGTCTCGCCGAATTTCTTGAGGCCAAGTCCGACACAATTTTTTTTTTTTCGAGATATGAAAAATATTCACCAATAACTTTTTGTTGACCTGATCGAGTCCTACGATATTCTCTCCATACTTTTTTCCATATCTTGTTCAGTTTTTGAGATTTTGATGCTTTCATAACAATAAATACATAATAGAGGAACTACCTATAGCGGACACTACAGAGCCTACTGTAGACCTCCGCGAGCACGTGGCATGAACATAATGATTCACTAGAAACACCAATTCCATCTGAATCCCTCAGGAGCAAAATGCCTATGATCTCTTTTAAGAGCAGGAAGACCTTTTAGATTATACTAAGCTATTTCGTTTGTATTTTACTTTATATTGTGTGTATAATACGGACTCAATCGAATTCGTCGAAACGAAAACTATCGCCAAGTCTCGACGAATTTTTTTAATCCAAGTCCGACACAATTTTTTTTTTTCGAGATATGAAAAATTTTCACCAATAACATTTTGTTGACCTGATCGAGTCCAACGATATTCTCTACATACTTTTTTCCATATCTTGTTTAGTTTTTGAGATTTTGATGCTTTCATAACAATAAATACATAATGGTGGAACTACCTATAGCGGACACTACAGAGCCTACTGTAGACCTCCTCGAGCACGTGGCATGAACATAATGATTCACTAGAAACACCAATTCCATCTGAATCCCTCATGAGCAAAATGCCTATGATCTCTTCTAAGAGCAGGAAGGCCTTTTAGATTATACTTAGCTATTTCGTTTGTATTTTAGTTTATATTCTGTGTTTAATACGGACTTATTCAAATTCGTCGAAACGAAAACTTTCGCCAAGTCTTGTCGAATTTTTTAATGCAAAGTCCGACACATTTTTTTTTTTTTCGAGATATGAAAAATTTTCACCAACAACTTTTTGTTGACCTGATCGAGTTCAATGATATTCTTCGTACACTTTTTTCCATATTTTGTTTAGTTTTTGAGATTTTGATGCTTTCATAACAATAAATACATAATAGTGGAACTACCTATAGCGGACACTACATAGCCTACTTTAGACCTCCGCGAGCACGTGGCATGAACATAATGATTCACTAGAAACACCAATTCCATCTGAATCCCTCAAGAGCAAAATGCCTATGATCTCTTTCTAGGAAGACCTTTTAGATTATACTAAGCTATTTCGTTTGTATTTTACTTTATATTGTGTGTATAATACGGACTTATTCAAATTCGTCGAAACGAAAACTATCGCCAAGTCTCGACGAATTTTTTAAGGCCAAGTCCGTCACAATTTTTTTTTTTCGAGATATGAAAAATTTTCACAGACAACTTTTTGTTGACCTGATCGCGTTCAATGATATTCTTCGTACACTTTTTTCCATATCTTGTTTAGTTTTTGAGATCTTGATGCTTTCATAACAATAAATACATAATAATGGAATTACCTATAGCGGACACTACAGAGCCTACTATAGACCTCCGCGAGCACGTGGCATGAACCTAATGATTCACTAGAAATACCAATTCCATCTGAATCCCTCATGAGCAAAATGCCTATGATCTCTTCTAAGTGCAGGAAGACCTTTAAGGGAGGAGAAAAAAAAAGCCAATTCGTTTGTATTTCACATTTTATTGTTTGTATAATACGGACTTATTCAAATTCGTCGAAACGAAAACTATCGCCAAGTCTCGACGAATTTTTTAATCTAAGTCCGACACAATTTTTTTTTTTTTCGAGATATGAAAAATTTTCACCAATAACATTTTGTTGACCTGATCGAGTCCAACGAAATTCTCTACATACTTTTTTCCATATCTTGTTTAGTTTTTGAGATTTTGATGCTTTCATAACAATAAATACATAATAGAGGAACTACCTATAGCGGACACTACAGAGCCTACTGTAGACCTCCGCGAGCACGTGCATGAACATAATGATTCACTAGAAACACCAATTCCATCTGAATCCCTCAGGAGCAAAATGCCTATGATGTCTTCTAAGAGCAGGAAGACCTTTAAGATTATACTAAGCTTTTTCGTTTTAATTTTACATTATATTGTGTGTATAATACGGACTTATTCAAATTCGTCGAATTAAAAACTATCGCCAAGTCTCGACGAATTTTTTAAGGCCAAGTCCGACACAATTTTTTTTTTTTCGAGATATGAAAAATTTTCACCTATAACTTTTTGTTGACCTGATCGAGTCCAACGATAATCTCCCCAAACATTTTTCCATATCTTGTTTAGTATTTGCGATTTGGATGCTTTCATAACAATAATTACTTAATAGTGGAACTACCTACAGCGGACACTACATAGCCTACTGTAAATCTCCGCGAGCACGTGGCATGAACATAATGATTCACTTGAAACACCAATTTCATCTGAATCCCTCATGAGCAAAATGCCTATGATCTCTTCTAAGAGCAGGAAGACCTTTTAGATTATACTATTTCGTTTGTACTTTACATTATATTGTGTGTTTAATACGGACTTATTCGAATTCGTCGAAACGAAAACTATCGCCAAGTCTCGCCGAATTTCTTGAGGCCAAGTCCGACACAATTTTTTTTTTTCGAGATATGAAAAATTTTCACCAATAACTTTTTGTTGACCTGATCGAGTCCTACGATATTCTCTCCATACTTTTTTCCATATCTTGTTTAGTTTTTGAGATTTTGATGCTTTCATAATAATAAATACATAATAGTGGAACTACCTATAGCGGACACTACATAGCCTACTGTAGACCTCCGCGAGCACGTGGCATGACCATAATGATTCACTAGAAACACCAATTCCATCTGAATCCCTTAGGAGCAAAATGCCTATGATCTCTTTCTAGGAAGACCTTTTAGATTATACTAAGCTATTTCGTTTGTATTTTACTTTATATTGTGTGTATAATACGGACTTATTCAAATTCGTCGAAACGAAAACTATCGCCAAGTCTCGAAGAATTTTTTAAGGCTAAGTCCGACACAATTTTTTTTTTTCGAGATATGAAAAATTTTCACCAACAACTTTTTGTTGACCTGATCGAGTCCTACGATATTCTCTCCATACTTTTTTCCATATCTTGTTTAGTTTTTGAGATTTTGATGCTTTCATAACAATAAATACATAATAGAGGAACTACCTATAGCGGACACTACAGAGCCTACTGTAGACCTCCGCGAGCACGTGGCATGAACATAATGATTCACTAGAAACACCAATTCCATCTGAATCCCTCAGGAGCAAAATGCCTATGATCTCTTTTAAGAGCAGGAAGACCTTTTAGATTATACTAAGCTATTTCGTTTGTAGTTTACTTTATATTGTGTGTATAATACGGAGTTATTCAAATTCGTCGAAACGAAAACTATCGCCAAGTCTCGAAGAATTTTTTAAGGCTAAGTCCGACACAATTTTTTTTTTTCGAGATATGAAAAATTTTCACCAACAACTTTTTGTTGACCTGATCGAGTTCAATGATATTCTTCGTAGACTTTTTTCCATATCTTGTTTAGTTTTTGAGATTTTGATGCTTTCATAACAATAAATACATAATAGTGGAATTACCTATAGCGGACACTACAGAGCCTACTGTAGACCTCCGCGAGCACGTGGCATGAACATAATGATTCACTAGAAACACTAATTCTATCTGAATCCCTCATGAGCAAAATGCCTATGATCTCTTCTAAGTGCAGGAAGACCTTTAAGGGAGGAGAAAAAAAAGCCATTTCGATTGTATTTCACATTTTATTGTGTGTATAATACGGACTTATTCAAATTCGTCGAAACGAAAACTATCGCCAAGTCTCGCCGAATTTCTTGAGGCCAAGTCTGACACAATTTTTTTTTTTCGAGATATGAAAAATTTTCACCAATAACTTTTTTTTGACCTGATCGAGTCCTACGATATTTTCTCCATACTTTTTTCCATATCTTGTTTATTTTTGAGATTTTGATGCTTTCATAACAATAAATACATAATAGTGGAACTACCTATAGCGGACACTACAGAGCCCACTGTAGACCTCCGCGAGCACGTGGCATGAACATAATGATTCCCTAGAAACACCAATTCCATCTGAATCCCTCAGGAGCAAAATGCCTATGATCTCTTTCTAGGAAGACCTTTTAGATTATACTAAGCTATTTCGTTTGTATTTTACTTTATATTGTGTGTATAATACGGACTTATTCAAATTCGTCGAAACGAAAACTATCGCCAAGTCTCGACGAATTTTTTTAATCTAAGTCCGACACAATTTTTTTTTTCGAGATATGAAAAATTTTCACCAATAACATTTTGTTGACCTGATTGACTCTACATACTTTTTTCCATATCTTGTTTAGTATTTGAGATTTTGTGCTTTCATAACAATAAATACATAATAGTGGAACTACCTATAGCGGACACTACATAGCCTACTGTAGACCTCCGCGAGCACGTGGCATGAACATAATGATTCACTAGAAACACCAATTCCATCTGAATCCCTCAGGAGCAAAATGCCTATGATCTCTTTCTAGGAAGACCTTTTAGATTATACTAAGCTATTTCGTTTGTTTTTTACTTTATATTGTGTGTATAATACGGACTTATTCAAATTCGTCGAAACGAAAACTATCGCCAAGTCTCGACGAATTTTTTAAGGCCAAGTCCGTCACAATTTTTTTTTTTTTCGAGATATGAAAAATTTTCACCAACAACTTTTTGTTGACCTGATCGCGTTCAATGATATTCTTCGTACACTTTTTTCCATATCTTGTTTAGTTTTTGAGATCTTGATGCTTTCATAACAATAAATACATAATAATGGAATTACCTATAGCGGACACTACAGAGCCTACTGTAGACCTCCGCGAGCACGTGGCATGAACCTAATGATTCACTAGAAATACCAATTCCATCTGAATCCCCCATGAGCAAAATGCCTATGATCTCTTCTAAGTGCAGGAAGACCTTTAAGGGAGGAGAAAAAAAAGCCATTTCGTTTGTATTTCACATTTTATTGTGTGTATAATACGGACTTATTCAAATTCGTCGAAACGAAAACTATCGCCAAGTCTCGACGAATTTTTTATTCTAAGTCCGACACAATTTTTTTTTTCGAGATATGAAAAATTTACACCAATAACATTTTGTTGACCTGATTGACTCTACATACTTTTTTCCATATCTTGTTTAGTTTTTGAGATTTTGATGCTTTCATAACAATAAATACATAACAGTGGAACTACCTATAGCGGACACTCATAGCCTACTGTAGACCTAAGCGAGCACGTGGCATGAACATAATGATTCACTAGAAACACCAATTCCATCTGAATCCCTCAGGAGCAAAATGCCTATGATCTCTTTCTAGGAAGACCTTTTAGATTATACTAAGCTATTTCGTTTGTTTTTTACTTTATATTGTGTGTATAATACGGACTTATTCAAATTCGTCGAAACGAAAACTATCGCCAAGTCTCGACGAATTTTTTAAGGCCAAGTCCGTCACAATTTTTTTTTTTCGAGATATGAAAAATTTTCACCAACAACTTTTTGTTGACCTGATCGCGTTCAATGATATTCTTCGTACACTTTTTTCCATATCTTGTTTAGTTTTTGAGATCTTGATGCTTTCATAACAATAAATACATAATAATGGAATTACCTATAGCGGACACTACAGAGCCTACTGTAGACCTCCGCGAGCACGTGGCATGAACCTAATGATTCACTAGAAATACCAATTCCATCTGAATCCCTCATGAGCAAAATGCCTATGATCTCTTCTAAGTGCAGGAAGACCTTTAAGGGAGGAGAAAAAAAAGCCATTTCGTTTGTATTTCACATTTTATTGTGTGTATAATACGGACTTATTCAAATTCGTCGAAACGAAAACTATCGCCAAGTCTCGACGAATTTTTTATTCTAAGTCCGACACAATTTTTTTTTTCGAGATATGAAAAATTTACACCAATAACATTTTGTTGACCTGATTGACTCTACATACTTTTTTCCATATCTTGTTTAGTTTTTGAGATTTTGATGCTTTCATAACAATAAATACATAACAGTGGAACTACCTATAGCGGACACTCATAGCCTACTGTAGACCTAAGCGAGCACGTGGCATGAACATAATGATTCACTTGAAACCGCAATTCCATCTGAATCCCTTATGAGCAAAATGCCTATGATCCCTTCTAAGAGCAGGAAGGCCTTTTAGATTATACTAAGCTATTTCGTTTGTATTTTAATTTATATTGTGTGTTTAATACGGACTTATTCAAATTCGTCGAAACGAAAACTATCGCCAAGTCTCGACGAATTTTTTAATCTAAGTCCGACACAATTTTTTTTTTTTTCGAGATATGAAAAATTTTCACCAATAACATTTTGTTGACCTGATCGAGTCCAACGAAATTCTCCCCATACTTTTTTCCATATCTTGTTTAGTTTTTGAGATTTTGATGCTTTCATAACAATAATTAGTTAATAGTGGAACCACCTACAACGGTTACTACATAGTACTGTAGATCTCCGCGAGCACGTGGCATGAACATAATGATTCACTTGAAACCCCAATTCCATCTGAATCCCTCATGAGCAAAATGCCTATGATCTCTTCTAAGAGCAGGAAGACCTTTTAGATTATACTAAGCTATTATGTTTGTACTTTACATTATATTGTGTGTTTAATACGGACTTATTCGAATTCGTCGAAACGAAAACTATCGCCAAGTCCCGACGAATTTCTTGAGGCTAAGTCAAACACAATTTTTTTTTTTCGAGATATGAAAAATTTTCACCAATAACTATTTGTTGACCTGATCGAGTCCAACGATATTCTCCCTACACATTTTTCCATATCTAGTTTAGCTTTTGAGATTTTGATGCATTCATAACAATAAATACTTACAGTAGAACCACCTACATCGGACACTACATAACCTACCGTAGACCTCTGCGAGAACGTGGCATGAATTTCATGATTCACTTGTAACCCGAATTTCATTTAAATTTCACGGGAGCAAAATGCCTAAGAGCAGGAAGACCTTTTATATTATACTAAGCTTTCATATTCTGTTTGTATTTTACATTATATTGTGTGTTTAATACGGACTTATTCAAATTCATCGAAACGAAAATTATCGCCAAGTTTCGACGAATTTTTTTAGGCAAAGTCTAGACACAATTTTTTTTTTCGAGATTTGAAAAATTATCATCAATGACTTTTTGTTGACCTGATCGAGTCCTATGATACTTACAGTACACATTTTTCCATATCTAGTTTAGCTTTTGAGATTTTGATGCATACATAACAATAAATACTTACAGTAGAACCACCTACATCGGACAATACATAACCTACTGTAGACCTCTGCGAGAACGTGGCATGAATATCATGATTCACTTGTAACCCCAATTTCATTTAAATTTCTCGGGAGCAAAATGCCTAAGAGCAGGAAGACCTTTTAGATTATACTAAGCTTTCATCTTTTGTTTGTATTTTACATTATATTGTGTGTTTAATACGGACTTATTCAAATTCATCGAAACGAAAATTATTGCCAAGTCTCGACGAATTTTTTTAGGCCAAGTCTAGACACAATTTTTTTTTACGAGATATGAAAAATTTTCATCAATAAATTTTTGTTGACCTGATCGAGTTCTATGATATTCTCCGTACACTTTTTTCCATATCTTGTTTAGTTTTTGAGATTTTGATGCTTTCATAACAATAATTACTATATAGTGGAACCACCTACATCGGACACTACATAGCCTACTGTAGACATCTGCAAGAACGTGGCATGAATATGATGATTCACTTGAAACCCCAATTTCATTTAAATTTCTCAGGAGCAAAACGCCTAAGAGCAGGAAGACCTTTTACTAAGCTTTCATATTTTGTTTGTATTTTATATTATATTGTGTGTTTAATATGGACTTATTCAATTCGACGAAACGAAAATTAACGCCAAGTATCGACGAATTTTTTAGGCCAAGTCTAGGCACAATTTTTTTTTTTCGAGATATGAAAAATTTTCACGTATAACTTTTTGTTGACATGATCTAGTTCTATGATATTCTTTGTACACTTTTTTCCATATCTTGTTTAGTTTTTGAGATTTTGATGCTCTCATAACAATAAATACATAATAAGGGAATTACCGACAGCGGACACTACAGAGCCTTCTGCAGACCTCCGCGAGCACGTGGCATGAACATAATGATTCACTTGAAACCGCAATTCCATCTGAATCCCTTATGAGCAAAATGCCTATGATCTCTTCTAAGAGCAGGAAGACCTTTTAGATTATACTAAGCTATTTCGTATGTATTTTACTTTATATTGTGTGTATAATACGGACTTATTCAAATTCGTCGAAACGAAAACTATCGACAAGTCTCGACGAATTTTTTTAAGCTAAGTCCGACACAATTTTTTTTTTTTCGAGATATGAAAAATTTTCACCAATAACATTTTGTTGACCTGATCGAGTCCAACGATATTCTCTATATACTTTTTTCCATATCATGTTTAGTTTTTGAGATTTTGATGCTTTCATAACAATAAATACATAATAGTGGAACTACCTATAGCGGACACTACATAGCCTACTTTAGACCTCCGCGAGCACGTGGCATGAACATAATGATTCACTAGAAACACCAATTCCATCTGAATCCCTCAGGAGCAAAATGCCTATGATCTCTTCTAAGTGCAGGAAGACCTTTTAGATTATACTAAGCTATTCCGTTTGTATTTTAATTTATATTGTGTGTTTAATACGACTTATTCAAATTCGTCGAAACGAAAACTATCGCCAAGTCTTGACGAATTTTTTAATGCAAAGTCCGACATAATTTTTTTTTTTTTTCGAGATATGAAAAATTTTCACCAACAACTTTTTGTTGACCTGATCGAGTTTAATGATATTCTTCGTACACTTTTTTCCATATCTTGTTTAGTTTTTGAGATGTTGATGCCTTCATAACAATAAATACATAATAGTGGAACTACCTATAGCGGACACTACATAGCCTACTTTAGACCTCCGCGAGCACGTGGCATGAACATAATGATTCACTTGAAACCGCAATTCCATCTGAATCCCTCATGAGCAAAATGCCTATGATCTCTTCTAAGAGCAGGAAGGCCTTTTAGATTATACTAAGCTATTTCGTTTGTATTTCAGTTTATATTGTGTGTTTAATACGGACTTATTCAAATTCGTCGAAACGAAAACTATCGCCAAGTCTTGAATTTTTTAATGCAAAGTCCGACACAATTTTTTTTTTTCGAGATATGAAAAATTTTAACCAATAACATTTTGTTGACCTGATCGAGTCCAACGATATTCTCTACATACTTTTTTCCATATCTTGTTTAGTTTTTGAGATTTTGATGCTTTCATGACAATAAATACATAATAGTGGAACTACCTATAGCGGACACTACATAGCCTACTTTAGACCTCCGCGAGCACGTGGCATGAACAAAATGATTCACTAGAAACACCAATTCCATCTGAATCCCTCAGGAGCAAAATGCCTATGATCTCTTCTAAGTGCAGGAAGACCTTTTAGATTATACTAAGCTATTTCGTTTGTATTTTACTTTATATTGTGTGTATAATACGGACTTATTCAAATTCGTCGAAACGAAAACTATCGCCAAGTCTCGACGAATTTTTTAAGGCCAAGTCCGTCACAATTTTTTTTTTTCGAGATATGAAAAATTTTCACCATCAACTTTTTGTTGACCTGATCGCGTTCAATGATATTCTTCGTACACTTTTTTCCATATCTTGTTTAGTTTTTGAGATCTTGATCTTGATGCTTTCATAACAATAAATACATAATAGTGGAACTACCTATAGCGGACACTACATAGCCTACTTTAGACCTCCGCGAGCACGTGGCATGAACATAATGATTCACTTGAAACCGCAATTCCATCTGAATCCCTCATGAGCAAAATGCCTATGATCTCTTCTAAGAGCAGGAAGGCCTTTTAGATTATACTAAGCTATTTCGTTTGTATTTTAGTTTATATTGTGTGTTTAATACGGACTTATTCAAATTCGTCGAAACGAAAACTATCGCCAAGTCTTGACGAATTTTTTAATGCAAAGTCCGACACAATTTTTTTTTTTCGAGATATGAAAAATTTTCACCAATAACATTTTGTTGACCTGATCGAGTCCAACGATATTCTCTACATACTTTTTTCCATATCTTGTTTAGTTTTTGAGATTTTGATGCTTTCATGACAATAAATACATAATAGTGGAACTACCTATAGCGGACACTACATAGCCTACTTTAGACCTCCGCGAGCACGTGGCATGAACAAAATGATTCACTAGAAACACCAATTCCATCTGAATCCCTCAGGAGCAAAATGCCTATGATCTCTTCTAAGTGCAGGAAGACCTTTTAGATTATACTAAGCTATTTCGTTTGTATTTTACTTTATATTGTGTGTATAATACGGACTTATTCAAATTCGTCGAAACGAAAACTATCGCCAAGTCTCGACGAATTTTTTAAGGCCAAGTCCGTCACAATTTTTTTTTTTCGAGATATGAAAAATTTTCACCATCAACTTTTTGTTGACCTGATCGCGTTCAATGATATTCTTCGTACACTTTTTTCCATATCTTGTTTAGTTTTTGAGATCTTGATGCTTTCATAACAATAAATACATAATAGTGGAATTACCTATAGCGGACACTACAGAGCCTACTGTAGACCTCCGCGAGCACGTGGCATGAACATAATGATTCACTAGAAACACCAATTCCATCTGAATCCCTCAGGAGCAAAATGCCTATGATCTCTTCTAAGTGCAGGAAGACCTTTTAGATTATACTAAGCTATATCGTTTGTATTTTACTTTATATTGTGTGTATAATACGGACTTATTCAAATTCGTCGAAACGAAAACTATCACCAAGTCTCGACGATTTTTTTTTAATCCAAGTCCGACACAATTTTTTTTTTTTCGAGATATGAAAAATTTTCACCAATAACATTTTGTTGACCTGATCGAGTCCAACGATATTCTCTACATACTTTTTTCCATATCTTGTTTAGTTTTTGAGATTTTGATGCTTTCATAACAATAAATACATAATAGTGGAACTACCAATAGCGGACACTACAGAGCCTACTGTAGACCTCCTCGAGCACGTGGCATGAACATAATGATTCACTAGAAACACCAATTCCATCTGAATCCCTCATGAGCAAAATGCCTATGATCTCTTCTAAGAGCAGGAAGGCCTTTTAGATTATACTTAGCTATTTCGTTTGTATTTTAGTTTATATTGTGTGTTTAATACGGACTTATTCAAATTCGTCGAAACGAAAACTTTCGCCAAGTCTTGACGAATTTTTTAATGCAAAGTCCGACACATTTTTTTTTTTTTCGAGATATGAAAAATTTTCACCAACAACTTTTTGTTGACCTGATCGAGTTCAATGATATTCTTCGTACACTTTTTTCCATATTTTGTTTAGTTTTTGAGATTTTGATGCTTTCATAACAATAAATACATAATAGTGGAACTACCTATAGCGGACACTACATAGCCTACTTTAGACCTCCGCGAGCACGTGGCATGAACATAATGATTCACTAGAAACACCAATTCCATCTGAATCCCTTAGGAGCAAAATGCCTATGATCTCTTTCTAGGAAGACCTTTTAGATTATACTAAGCTATTTCGTTTGTATTTTACTTTATATTGTGTGTATAATACGGACTTATTCAAATTCGTCGAAACGAAAACTATCGCCAAGTCTCGACGAATTTTTTAAGGCCAAGTCCGTCACAATTTTTTTTTTTCGAGATACGAAAAATTTTCACCAACAACTTTTTGTTGACCTGATCGCGTTCAATGATATTCTTCGTACACTTTTTTCCATATCTTGTTTAGTTTTTGAGATCTTGATGCTTTCATAACAATAAATACATAATAATGGAATTACCTATAGCGGACACTACAGAGCCTACTGTAGACCTCCGCGAGCACGTGGCATGAACCTAATGATTCACTAGAAATACCAATTCCATCTGAATCCCTCACGAGCAAAATGCCTATGATCTCTTCTAAGTGCAGGAAGACCTTTAAGGGAGGAGAAAAAAAAGCCATTTCGTTTGTATTTCACATTTTATTGTGTGTATAATACGGACTTATTCAAATTCGTCGAAACGAAAACTATCGCCAAGTCTCGACGAATTTTTTAATCTAAGTCCGACACAATTTTTTTTTTTTTTCGAGATATGAAAAATTTTCACCAATAACATTTTGTTGACCTGATCGAGTCCAACGAAATTCTCTACATACTTTTTTCCATATCTTGTTTAGTTCTTGAGATTTTGATGCTTTCATAATAATAAATACATAATAGTGGAACTACCTACAGCGGACACTACATAGCCTACTGTAGACCTCCGCGAGCACGTGGCATGAACATAATGATTCACTTGAAACCGCAATTCCATCTGAATCCCTCAGGAGCAAAATGCCTATGATCTCTTCTAAGTGCAGGAAGACCTTTTAGATTATACTAAGCTATTTCGTTTGTATTTCACATTATATTGTGTGTATAATACGGACTTATTCAAATTCGTCGAAACGGAAACTATCGCCAAGTCTCGACGAATTTTTTTAGGCTAAGTGCAGACACAATTTTTTTTTTCGAGATATGAAAAATGTTCACCAATAACTTTTTGTTGAGCTTATCTTGTTCAATGATATTCTACCCACACATTTTTCCATATCTAGTTTAGTTTTTAAGATTTTGATGGTTTCATAACAATAATTACTATATAGTGGAACCACCTACATCGGACACTACATAGCCTACTGTAGACCTCTGCAAGAACGTGGCATGAATATGATGATTCACTTGAAACCCCAATATCATTTAAATTTCTCAGGAGCAAAACGCCTAAGAGCAGGAAGACCTTTTACTAAGCTTTCATATTTTGTTTGTATTTTACATTGTATTGTGGTTTAATACAGACTTATTCAAATTCGTCGAAACGAAAATTAACGCCAAGTATCGACGAATTTTTTAGGCCAAGTCTAGGCACAATTTTTTTTTCGAGATATGAAAAATTTTCATCCATAACTTTTTGTTGACCTGATCGAGTTAAATGATATTCTCCGTACACTTTTTTCCATATCTTGTTTAGTTTTTGAGATGTTGATGCTTTCATAACAATAAATACATAATAGTGGAACTACCTATAGCGGACAATACATAGCCTACTGTAGACCTCCGCGAGCACGTGGCATGAACATAATGATTCACTTGAAACCGCAATTCCATCTGAATCCCTCATGAGCAAAATGCCTATGATCTCTTCTAAGAGCAGGAAGACCTTTTAGATTATACTAAGCTATTTCGTTTGTATTTTACTTTATATTGTGTGTATAATACGGACTTATTCAAATTCGTCGAAACGAAAACTATCGCTAAGTCTCAACGAATTTTTTAAGGCAAAGTCCGACACAATTTTTTTTTTTTCGAGATATGAAAAATTTTCACCAACAACTTTTTGTTGACCTGATCGAGTTCAATGATATTCTTCGTACAGTTTTTTCCATATCTTGTTTAGTTTTTGAGATCTTGATGCTTTCATAACAATAAATACATAATAGTGGAATTACCTATAGCGGACACTACAGAGCCTACTGTAAATCTCCGCGAGCACGTGGCATGAACATAATGATTCACTTGAAACACCAATTTCATCTGAATCCCTCATGAGCAAAATGCCTATGATCTCTTCTAAGAGCAGGAAGACCTTTTAGATTATACTAAGCTATTTCGTTTGTATTTTACTTTATATTGTGTGTATAATACGGACTTATTCTAATTCGTCGAAACGAAAACTATCGCTAAGTCTCGACGAATTTTTTAAGGCTAAGTCCTACACAATTTTTTTTTTTCGAGATATGAAAAATTTTCACCAACAACTTTTTGTTGACCCGATCGAGTTCAATGATATTCTCCGAACACTTTTTTCCATATCTTGTTTAGTTTTTGAGATTTTGATGCTTTCATAACAATAAATACATAATAAGGTAAATACCTACAGCGGACTCTACATAGGCTACTGTAGACCTCTGCAAGAACGTGGCATGAATATGATAATTCACTTGTAACCCCAATTTCATTTAAATTTCTCAGGAGCAAAATGCCTAAGAGCAGGAAGACCTTTTACTAAGCTTTCATATTTTGTTTGTATTTTACATTATATTGTGTGTTTAATACGGACTTATTCAAATTCGTAGAAACGAAAATTAAGTCATATTTCGACGAATTTTTTTAGGCCAAGTCTAGACACAATTTTTTTTTACGAGATATGAAAAATTTTCATCAATAACTTTTTGTTGACCTGGTCGAGTTCAATAATATTCTCCGTACACTTTTTTCCATAACTTCTTTAGTTTTTGAGATTTTGATGCTTTCATAACAATAAATACATAATAAGGGAATTACCTACAGCGGACACTACATAGCCTTCTGTAGACCTCCGCGAGCAAGTGGCATGAACATAATGATTCACTTGAAACCCCAATTCCATCTGAATCCCTCATGAGCAAAATGCCTATGATGTCGTCTAAGAGCAGGAAGACCTTTAAGATTATACTAAGCTATTTCGTTTTAATTTTACATTATATTGTGTGTATAATACGGACTTATTCAAATTCGTCGAATTAAAAACTATCGCCAAGTCTCGACGAATTTTTTAAGGCCAAGTCCGACAAAATTTTTTTTTTTTTCGAGATATGAAAAATTTTCACCTATAACTTTTTGTTGACCTGATCGAGTCCAACGATAATCTCCCCAAACATTTTTCCATATCTTGTTTAGTATTTGCGATTTGGATGCTTTCATAACAATAATTACTTAATAGTGGAACTACCTACAGCGGACACTACATAGCCTACTGTAAATCTCCGCGAGCACGTGGCATGAACATAATGATTCACTTGAAACACCAATTTCATCTGAATCCCTCATGAGCAAAATGCCTATGATCTCTTCTAAGAGCAGGAAGACCTTTTAGATTATACTATTTCGTTTGTACTTTACATTATATTGTGTGTTTAATACGGACTTATTCGAATTCGTCGAAACGAAAACTATCGCCAAGTCTCGACGTATTCTTTAAGGCAAAGTCCGACACAATTTTTTTTTTTTCGAGATGTGAAAAATTTTCACCAACAACTTTTTGTTGACCTGATCGAGTTCAATGATATTCTTCGTACAGTTTTTTCCATATCTTGTTTAGTTTTTGAGATTTTGATGCTTTCATAACAATAAATACATAATAGTGGAACTACCTATAGCGGACACTACATAGCCTACTTTAGACCTCCGCGAGCACGTGGCATGAACATAATGATTCACTTAAAACCGCAATTCCACCTGAATCCCTCATGAGCAAAATGCCTATGATCTCTTCTAAGAGCAGGAAGACCTTTTAGATTATACTAAGCTATTTCGTTTGTATTTTACTTTATATTGTGTGTATAATACGGACTTATTCAAATTCGTCGAAACGAAAACTATCGCCAAGTCTCGACGTATTCTTTAAGGCAAAGTCCGACACAATTTTTTTTTTCGAGATATGAAAAATTTTCACCAACAACTATTTGTTGACCTGATCGAGTTCAATGATATTCTACGTACACTTTTTTCCATATCTTGTTTAGTTTTTGAGATGTTGATGCTTTCATAACAATAAATACATAATAGTGGAACTACCTATAGCGGACACTACAGAGCCTACTGTAGACCTCCGCGAGCACGTGGCATGAACATAATGATTCACTAGAAACACCAATTCCATCAGAATCCCTCAGGAGCAAATCGCCTATGATCTCTTCTAAGAGCAGGAAGACCTTTTAGATTATACTAAGCTATTTCGTTTGTATATTACATTATATTGTATGTTGAATATGGACTTATTCAAATTCGTCGAAACGAAAATTATTGCCAAATCTCGACGAATTTTTTTAGGCCAAGTCTAGACACAATTTTTTTTTTCGAGAAAAATTTTCATCAATAACTTTTTGTTGACCTGATCGAGTTCAATGATATTCTCCGTACACTTTTTTCCATAACTTGTTTAGTTTTTGAGATTTTGATGATTTCATAACAATAATTACTTTATAGTGGAACCACCTACAGCGGACACTACATAGCCTACTGTACACCTCCGCGAGCACGTGGCATGAATATAATGATTCACTTAAAACCCCAATTCCATTTGAATCCCTCATGTTCCCTCATGTTCTTTCTATGAGCAGGAAGTCCTATCAGATACCCAGTTTTATTTCATATTTCGTTTTCATTTTACATTATATTGTATGCATAATACGGACCTATTCAAATTCGTCGAAACGAAACTATTTGCCAAGTCACGACGAAATTTTTTAGGCTTAGTCCAGACACAATTTTTTTTTTCGAGTTTTGAAAAATTTTCACCAATAACTTTCTGTTGACCTGATCGAGTCCAACGATATTATATATTATATTATATATTCTCCCTACACATTTTTCCATATCTTGTTTAGTTTTTGAGATTTTGATGCTTTCATAACAATAATTACTTATTAGTGGAACTACCTACAGCGGACACTACATAGCCTACTTTAGACCTCCGCGAGCACGTGTTTGTTGACCTGATCGAGTTCAATGATATTCTTCTTACACTTTTTTTCATATCTTGTTTAGTTTTTGAGATTTTGATGCTTTCATAACAATAAATACATAATAGTGGAATTACCTATAGCGGACACTACAGATCCTACTGTAGACCTCCGCGAGCACGTGGCATGAACATAATGATTCACTTGAAACCCCAATTCCATCTGAATCCCTCATGAGCAGAATGCCTATGATCTCTTCTAAGAGCAGGAAGACCTTTCAGATTATACTAAGCTATTTCGTTTGTACTTTACATTATATTGTGTGTTTAATACGGACTTAATCGAATTCGTCGAAACGAAAACTATCGCCTAGTCTCGCCGAATTTCTTGAGGCTAAGTCCGACACAATTTTTTTTGTTTTTCGAGATATGAAAATTTTTCACCAATAATTTTTTGTTGACCTGATCGAGTCCAACGATATTCTTTTCATATTTTTTTCCATATCTCGTTTAGTTTTTGAGATTTTGATGCTTTCATAACAATAAATACATAATAGTGCAACTACCTATAGCGGACACTACATAGCCTACTGTAGACCTCCGCGAGCACGTGGCATGAATATAATGATTCACTTGAAACCGCAATTCCATCTGAATCCCTCATGAGCAAAATGCCTATGATCTCTTCTAAGAGCAGGAAAACCTTTTAGATTATACTAAGCTATTTCGTTTGTATTTTACATTATATTGTGTGTATAATACGGAGGACTTATTCAAATTCGTCGAAACTAAAACTATCGCCAAGTCTCGACGAATTTTTTTAGGCTAAGTCCGACACAATTTTTTTTTCGAAATATGAAAAATTTTCACCCATAACTTTTTGTTGACCTGATCGAGTCCAACGATATTCTTCCCAAACATTTTTCCATATCTTGTTTAGTTTTTGAGATTTGGATGCTTTCATAAAAATAATTACTTAATAGTGGAACTACCTACGGACACTACATAGCCTACTGTAAATCTCCGCGAGCACGTGGCATGAACATAATGATTCACTTGAAACCGCAATTCCATCTGAATCCCTTATGAGCAAAATGTCTATGATCTCTTCTAAGAGCAGGAAGGCCTTTTAGATTATACTAAGCTATTTCGTTTGTATTTTAATTTATATTGTGTGTTTAATACGGACTTATTCAAATTCGTCGAAACGAAAACTATCGACAAGTCTTGACGAATTTTTTAATGCAAAGTCCGACACAATTTTTTTTTTTTCGAGATATGAAAAATTTTCACCAACAACTATTTGTTGACCTGATCGAGTTTAGTGATATTCTTCGTACACTTTTTTCCATATCTTGTTTAGTTTTCGAGATTTTGATGCTTTCATAACAATAAATACATAACAGTGGAACTACCTATAGCGGACACTACATAGCCTACTTTAGACCTCCGCGAGCACGTGGCATGAACATAATGATTCACTAGAAACACCAATTCCATCTGAATCCCTCAGGAGCAAAATGCCTATGATCTCTTCTAAGAGCAGGAAGACCTTTTAGATTTTACTAAGCTATTTCGTTTGTATTTTACTTTATATTGTGTGTATAATACGGACTCATTCAAATTCGTCGAAACGAAAACTATCGCCAAGTCTCGACGAATTTTTTAATGCTAAGTCCGACACAATTTTTTTTTTCGAGATATGAAAAATTTTCACCAACAACTTTTTGTTGATCGAGTTCAATGATATTCTTCGTACACTTCTTCCATATCTTGTTTAGTTTTTGAGATCTTGATGCTTTCATGACAATAAATACATAATAGTGGAATTACCTATAGCGGACACTACAGAGCCTACTGTAGACCTCCGCGAGCACGTGGCATGAACATAATGATTCACTTGAAACCGCAATTCCATCTGAATCCCTCATGAGCAAAATGCATATGATCTCTTCTAAGAGCAGGAAGACCTTTTAGATTATACTAAGCTATTCCGTTTGTATTTTAATTTATATTGTGTGTTTAATACGACTTATTCAAATTCGTCGAAACGAAAACTATCGCCAAGTCTTGACGAATTTTTTAATGCAAAGTCCGACATAATTTTTTTTTTTTCGAGATATGAAAAATTTTCACCAACAACTTTTTGTTGACCTGATCGAGTTTAATGATATTCTTCGTACACTTTTTTCCATATCTTGTTTAGTTTTTGAGATGTTGATGCTTTCATAACAATAAATACATATTGATTAAAAGTTTGATTTTGTGGAGGAAATCCAGTTCTTGACATAATTTTTTTTTTTCTAAGAAGTTTTGATAACGGAGGCAGATACAGCCTCCGAAACGTCAACAGTTTTCAAAAAAAAGAGAAGTATTCTTTGTTAATTCGATCTCATTTTTTCAGATAGGCAAATTCAGTGTAGGGTACGTTACTGACAAAAATTAATTTCTTTCAAGACAACAGTCTTGTGAACGCAGTAACTTATCGGGCAAATTAATTAATTTGCCCTTCTACACTTGTACAGATTTCTTTGGATTAAAAATTTTTTTCATTTTCAGATTGTGGAAGGTGATAAACCCAAAAAATTATGTCAAGAAATAAATACATAATAGTGGAACTACCTATAGCGGACACTACATAGCCTACTTTAGACCTCCGCGAGCACGTGGCATGAACATAATGATTCACTTGAAACCGCAATTCCATCTGAATCCCTCATGAGCAAAATGCCTATGATCTCTTCTAAGAGCAGGAAGGCCTTTTAGATTATACTAAGCTATTTCGTTTGTATTTTAGTTTATATTGTGTGTTTAATACGGACTTATTCAAATTCGTCGAAACGAAAACTATCGTAAGTCTTGACGAATTTTTTAATGCAAAGTCCGACACAATTTTTTTTTTCGAGATATGAAAAATTTTCACCAATAACATTTTGTTGACCTGATCGAGTCCAACGATATTCTCTACATACTTTTTTCCATATCTTGTTTAGTTTTTGAGATTTTGATGCTTTCATGACAATAAATACATAATAGTGGAACTACCTATAGCGGACACTACATAGCCTACTTTAGACCTCCGCGAGCACGTGTTTGTTGACCTGATCGAGTTCAATGATATTCTTCGTACACTTTTTTCCATATCTTGTTTAGTTTTTGAGATCTTGATGCTTTCATATCAATAAATACATAATAGTGGAACTACCTATAGCGGACACTACATAGCCTACTTTAGACCTCCGCGAGCACGTGGCATGAACATAATGATTCACTAGAAACACCAATTCCATCTGAATCCCTCATGAGCAAAATGCCTATGATCTCTTCTAAGTGCAGGAAGACCTTTAAGGGAGGAGAAAAAAAAGCCATTTCGTTTGTATTTCACATTTTATTGTGTGTATAATACGGACTTATTCAAATTCATCGAAACGAAAACTATCGCCAAGTCTCGACGAATTTTTTAATCTAAGTCCGACACAATTTTTTTTTTTTTTCGAGATATGAAAAATTTTCACCAATATTATTTTGTTGACCTGATCGAGTCCAACGAAATTCTCCACATACTTTTTTCAATATCTTGTTTAGTTCTTGAGATTTTGATGCTTTCATAATATTAAATACATAATAGTGGAACTACCTATAGCGGACACTACATAGCCTACTGTAGACCTCCGCGAGCACGTGGCATGAACTTGAAACCGCAATTCCATCTGAATACCTTATGAGCAAAATGCCTATGATCCCTTCTAAGAGCAGGAAGGCCTTTTAGATTATACTAAGCTATTTCGTTTGTATTTTAATTTATATTGTGTGTTTAAAACGGATTTATTCAAATTCGTCGAAACGAAAACTATCGCCAAGTCTTGTTGAATTTTTTAATGCAAAGTCCGACATAATTTTTTTTTTTTCGAGATATGAAAAATTTTCACCAACAACTTTTTGTTGACCTGATCGAGTTTAATGATATTCTACGTACATTTTTTTCCATATCTTGTTTAGTTTTTGAGATTTTGATGCTTTCATAACAATAAATACATAATAGTGGAACTACCTATAGCGGACACTACATAGCCTTCTTTAGACCTCCTCGAGCACGTGGCATGAACATAATGATTCACTTGAAACCGCAATTCCATCTGAAACCCTCATGAGCAAAATGCCTATGATCTCTTCTAAGAGCAGGAAGGCCTTTTAGATTATACTAAGCTATTTCGTTTGTATTTTAGTTTATATTGTGTGTTTAATACGGACTTATTCAAATTCGTCGAAACGAAAACTATCGCCAAGTCTTGACGAATTTTTTAATGCAAAGTCCGACACAATTTTTTTTTTTCGAGATATGAAAAATTTTCACCAATAACATTTTGGTTGACCTGATCGAGTCCAACGATATTCTCTACATACTTCTTTCCATATCTTGTTTAGTTTTTGAGATTTTGATGCTTTCATAACAATAAATACATAATAGTAGAACTACCTATAGCGGACATACAGAGCCTACTGTAGACCTCCTCGAGCACGTGGCATGAACATAATGATTCACTAGAAACACCAATTCCATCTGAATCCCTCAGGAGCAAAATGCCTATGATCTCTTCTAAGTGCAGGAAGACCTTTTAGATTATACTAAGCTATATCGTTTGTATTTTACTTTATATTGTGTGTATAATACGGACTTATTCAAATTCGTCGAAACGAAAACTATCGCCAAGTCTCGACGAATTTTTTTAATCCAAGTCCGACACAATTTTTTTTTTTTCGAGATATGAAAAATTTTCATCAATAACATTTTGTTGTCCTGATCGAGTCCAACGATATTCTCTACATACTTTTTTCCATATCTTGTTTAGTTTTTGAGATTTTGATGCTTTCATAACAATAAATACATAATAGTGGAACTACCTATAGCGGACACTACAGAGCCTACTGTAGACCTCCTCGAGCAAGTGGCATGAACATAATGATTCACTAGAAACACCAATTCCATCTGAATCCCTCATGAGCAAAATGCCTATGATCTCTTCTAAGAGCAGGAAGGCCTTTTAGATTATACTTAGCTATTTCGTTTGTATTTTAGTTTATATTGTGTGTTTAATACGGACTTATTCAAATTCGTCGAAACGAAAACTTTCGCCAAGTCTTGACGAATTTTATTAATGCAAAGTCCGACACATTTTTTTTTTCGAGATATGAAAAATTTTCACCAACAACTTTTTGTTGACCTGATCGAGTTCAATGATATTCTTCGTACACTTTATTGCATATTTTGTTTAGTTTTTGAGATTTTGATGCTTTCATAACAATAAATACATAATAGTGGAACTACCTATAGCGGACACTACATAGCCTACTTTAGACCTCCGCGAGCACGTGGCATGAACATAATGATTCACTAGAAACACCAATTCCATCTGAATCCCTCAGGAGCAAAATGCCTATGATCTCTTCTAAGTGCAGGAAGACCTTTTAGATTATACTAAGCTATTTC
The DNA here is from genome assembly GCA_958298965.1 of Chrysolina haemoptera. Lineage (NCBI taxonomy): Eukaryota > Metazoa > Arthropoda > Insecta > Coleoptera > Chrysomelidae > Chrysolina > Chrysolina haemoptera. Next base: position 20,791,874 of record OY282588.1, on the reverse strand, counting down.
GTTTGTATTTTACTTTATATTGTGTGTATAATACGGACTTATTCAAATTCGTCGAAACGAAAACTATCGCCAAGTCTCGACGAATTTTTTAAGGCCAAGTCCGTCACAATTTTTTTTTTTCGAGATATGAAAAATTTTCACCATCAACTTTTTGTTGACCTGATCGAGTTCAATGATATTCTTCGTACACTTTTTTCCATATCTTGTTTAGTTTTTGAGATCTTGATGCTTTCATAACATAAATACATAATAGTGGAATTACCTATAGCGGACACTACAGAGCCTACTGTAGACCTCCGCGAGCACGTGGCATGAACCTAATGATTCACTAGAAATACCAATTCCATCTGAATCCCTCATGAGCAAAATGCCTATGATCTCTTCTAAGTGCAGGGAAGACCTTTAAGGGAGGAGAAAAAAAAAGCCATTTCGTTCGTATTTCACATTTTATTGTGTGTTTAATACGGACCTATTCAAATTCGTCGAAACGAAAACTTTCGTCAAGTCTTGACGAATTTTTTAATGCAAAGTCCGACACAATTTTTTTTTTTTCGAGATATGAAAAATTTTCACTAACAACTTTTTGTTGACCTGATCGAGTCCAACGATATTCTCCCTACACATTTTTCCATATCTAGTTTAGTTTTTGAGAATTTGATGCATTCATAACAATAATTACTTACAGTGAAACCACCTACGTCGGACACTACATAACCTACTGTAGACCTCTGCCAGAACGTGGCATGAATATCATGATTCACTTGTAACCCCAATTTCATTTAAATTTCTCGGGAGCAAAATGCCTAAGAGCAGAAAGACCTTTTAGATTATACTAAGCTTTAATATTTTGTTTGTATTTCACATTTTATTGTTTGTATAATACGGACTTATTCAAATTCGTCGAAACGAAAACTTTCGCCAAGTCTCGACGAATTTTTTAAGGCTAAGACCGACACAATTTTTTTTTTCGAGATATGAAAAATTTTCACCAACAACTTTTTGTTGACCTGATCGAGTTCAATGATATTCTTCCTACACTTTTTTCCATATCTTGTGTAGTTTTTGAGATTTTGATGCTTTCATAACAATAAATACATAATAGTGGAATTACCTATATCGGATACTACATAGCCTACTGTAGACCTCCACGAGCACGTGGCATAAACATAATGATTCACTTCAAACCCCAATTCCATCTGAATCCCTCAAGAGCAAAATGCCTATGATCTCTTCTAAGTGCAGGAAGACCTTCTAGATTATACTAAGCCATTTCGTTTGTATTTCACATTTTATTGTGTGTATAATACGGACTTATTCCCATTCGTCGAAACGAAAACTATCGATAAGTCTCGACGAATTTTTTTAATCTAAGTCCGACACAATTTTTTTTTATCGAGATATGAAAAATTTTCACCAATAACATTTTGTTGACCTGATCTAGTCCAACGATATTCTCTTCATACCTTTTTCCATATCTTGTTTAGTTTTTGAGATTTTGATGCTTTCATAACAATAAATACATAATAGTGGAACTACCAATAGCGGACACTACAGAGCCTACTGTAGACCTCCTCGAGCACGTGGCATGAACATAATGATTCACTAGAAACACCAATTCCATCTGAATCCCTCATGAGCAAAATGCCTATGATCTCTTCTAAGAGCAGGAAGGCCTTTTAGATTATACTTAGCTATTTCGTTTGTATTTTAGTTTATATTGTGTGTTTAATACGGACTTATTCAAATTCGTCGAAACGAAAACTTTCGCCAAGTCTTGACGAATTTTTTAATGCAAAGTCCGACACATTTTTTTTTTTTCGAGATATGAAAAATTTTCACCAACAACTTTTTGTTGACCTGATCGCGTTCAATGATATTCTTCGTACACTTTTTTCCATATCTTGTTTAGTTCTTGAGAATTTGATGCTTTCATTATAATAAATACATAATAGTGGAACTACCTACAGCGGACACTACATTGCCTACTGTAGACCTCCGCGAGCACGTGGCATGAACATAATGATTCACTTGAAACGGCAATTCCATCTGAATCCCTCATGAGCAAAATGCCTATGATCTCTTCGAAGAGCAGGAAGGCCTTTTAGATTATACTAAGCTATTTCGTTTGTATTTTAATTTATATTGTGTGTTTAATACGGACTTATTCAAATTCGTCGAAACGAAAACTATCGTCAAGTCTCGACGAATTTTTTAAGGCAAAGTCCGACACAATTTTTTTTTTCAAGATATGAAAAATTTTCACCAACAACTTTTTGTTGACCTGATCGAGTTCAATGATATTCTTCGTACACTTTTGTCCATATCTTGTGTAGTTTTTGAGATTTTGATGCTTTCATAACAATAAATACATAATAGTGGAATTACCTATAGCGGATACTACATAGCCTACTGTAGACCTCCACGAGCACGTGGCATAAATATAATGATTCACTAGAAACACCAATTCCATCTGAATCCCTCAGGAGCAAAATTCCTATGATCTCTTCTAAGTGCAGGAAGACGTTTTAGATTATACTAAGCTATTTCGTTTGTATTTCACATTATATTGTGTGTATAATACGGACTTATTCAAATTCGTCGAAACGGAAACTATCGCCAAGTCTCGACGAATTTTTTTAGGCTAAGTCCAGACACAATTTTTTTTTTTCGAGATATGAAAAATGTTCACCAATAACTTTTTGTTGAGCTTATCGAGTTCAATGATATTCTCCCCACACATTTTTCCATATCTAGTTTAGTTTTTGAGATTTTGATGGTTTCATAACAATAATTACTATATAGTGGATCCACCTACATCGGACACTACATAGCCTACTGTAGACCTCTGCAAGAACGTGGCATGAATATGATGATTCACTTGAAACCCCAATATCATTTAAATTTCTCAGGAGCAAAACGCCTAAGAGCAGGAAGACCTTTTACTAAGCTTTCATATTTTGTTTGTATTTTACATTGTATTGTGTGTTTAATACAGACTTATTCAAATTCGTCGAAACGAAAATTAACGCCAAGTATCGACGAATTTTTTAGGCCAAGTCTAGGCACAATTTTTTTTTTGAGATATGAAAAATTTTCATCTATAACTTTTTGTTGACCTGATCGAGTTAAATGATATTCTCCGTACACTTTTTTCCATATCTTGTTTAGTTTTTGAGATGTTGATGCTTTCATAACAATAAATACATAATAGTGGAACTACCTATAGCGGACAATACATAGCCTACTGTAGACCTCCGCGAGCACGTGGCATGAACATAATGATTCACTTGAAACCGCAATTCCATCTGAATCCCTTATGAGCAAAATGCCTATGATCTCTTCTAAGAGCAGGAAGACCTTTTAGATTATACTAAGCTATTTCGTTTGTATTTTACTTTATATTGTGTGTATAATACGGACTTATTCAAATTCGTCGAAACGAAAACTATCGCTAAGTTTCAACGAATTTTTTAAGGCAAAGTCCGACACAATTTTTTTTTTTCGAGATGTGAAAAATTTTCACCAACAACTTTTTGTTGACCTGATCGAGTTCAATGATATTCTTCGTACAGTTTTTTCCATATCTTGTTTAGTTTTTGAGATTTTGATGCTTTCATAACAATAAATACATAATAGTGGAACTACCTATAGCGGACACTACATAGCCTACTTTAGACCTCCGCGAGCACGTGGCATGAACATAATGATTCACTTAAAACCGCAATTCCACCTGAATCCCTCATGAGCAAAATGCCTATGATCTCTTCTAAGAGCAGGAAGACCTTTTAGATTATACTAAGCTATTTCGTTTGTATTTTACTTTATATTGTGTGTATAATACGGACTTATTCAAATTCGTCGAAACGAAAACTATCGCCAAGTCTCGACGTATTCTTTAAGGCAAAGTCCGACACAATTTTTTTTTTCGAGATATGAAAAATTTTCACCAACAACTATTTGTTGACCTGATCGAGTTCAATGATATTCTACGTACACTTTTTTCCATATCTTGTTTAGTTTTTGAGATGTTGATGCTTTCATAACAATAAATACATAATAGTGGAACTACCTATAGCGGACACTACAGAGCCTACTGTAGACCTCCGCGAGCACGTGGCATGAACATAATGATTCACTAGAAACACCAATTCCATCAGAATCCCTCAGGAGCAAATCGCCTATGATCTCTTCTAAGAGCAGGAAGACCTTTTAGATTATACTAAGCTATTTCGTTTGTATATTACATTATATTGTATGTTGAATATGGACTTATTCAAATTCGTCGAAACGAAAATTATTGCCAAATCTCGACGAATTTTTTTAGGCCAAGTCTAGACACAATTTTTTTTTTCGAGAAAAATTTTCATCAATAACTTTTTGTTGACCTGATCGAGTTCAATGATATTCTCCGTACACTTTTTTCCATAACTTGTTTAGTTTTTGAGATTTTGATGATTTCATAACAATAATTACTTTATAGTGGAACCACCTACAGCGGACACTACATAGCCTACTGTACACCTCCGCGAGCACGTGGCATGAATATAATGATTCACTTAAAACCCCAATTCCATTTGAATCCCTCATGTTCCCTCATGTTCTTTCTATGAGCAGGAAGTCCTATCAGATACCCAGTTTTATTTCATATTTCGTTTTCATTTTACATTATATTGTATGCATAATACGGACCTATTCAAATTCGTCGAAACGAAACTATTTGCCAAGTCACGACGAAATTTTTTAGGCTTAGTCCAGACACAATTTTTTTTTTCGAGTTTTGAAAAATTTTCACCAATAACTTTCTGTTGACCTGATCGAGTCCAACGATATTATATATTATATTATATATTCTCCCTACACATTTTTCCATATCTTGTTTAGTTTTTGAGATTTTGATGCTTTCATAACAATAATTACTTATTAGTGGAACTACCTACAGCGGACACTACATAGCCTACTGTAGACTTTCGCGAGCACGTGGCATAAACATAATGATTCACTTCAAACCCCAATTCCATCTGAATCCCTCAAGAGCAAAATGCCTATGATCTCTTCTAAGAGCAGGAAGACCTTTTAGATCATACTAAGCTATTTCGTTAGTATTTTACATTATATTGTATTTATAATACGGACTTATTCAAATTCGTCGAAATGAAAATTATCGCCAAGTCTCGACGAATTTTTTAAGGCTAAGTCTAACAAATTTTTTTTTTTTTCGAGATATGAAAAATTTTCACCAACAACTTTTTGTTGACCTGATCGAGTTCAATGATATTCTTCTTACACTTTTTTTCATATCTTGTTTAGTTTTTGAGATTTTGATGCTTTCATAACAATAAATACATAATAGTGGAATTACCTATAGCGGACACTACAGATCCTACTGTAGACCTCCGCGAGCACGTGGCATGAACATAATGATTCACTTGAAACCCCAATTCCATCTGAATCCCTCATGAGCAGAATGCCTATGATCTCTTCTAAGAGCAGGAAGACCTTTCAGATTATACTAAGCTATTTCGTTTGTACTTTACATTATATTGTGTGTTTAATACGGACTTAATCGAATTCGTCGAAACGAAAACTATCGCCTAGTCTCGCCGAATTTCTTGAGGCTAAGTCCGACACAATTTTTTTTGTTTTTCGAGATATGAAAATTTTTCACCAATAATTTTTTGTTGACCTGATCGAGTCCAACGATATTCTTTTCATACTTTTTTCCATATCTCGTTTAGTTTTTGAGATTTTGATGCTTTCATAACAATAAATACATAATAGTGCAACTACCTATAGCGGACACTACATAGCCTACTGTAGACCTCCGCGAGCACGTGGCATGAATATAATGATTCACTTGAAACCGCAATTCCATCTGAATCCCTCATGAGCAAAATGCCTATGATCTCTTCTAAGAGCAGGAAAACCTTTTAGATTATACTAAGCTATTTCGTTTGTATTTTACATTATATTGTGTGTATAATACGGAGGACTTATTCAAATTCGTCGAAACTAAAACTATCGCCAAGTCTCGACGAATTTTTTTAGGCTAAGTCCGACACAATTTTTTTTTCGAAATATGAAAAATTTTCACCCATAACTTTTTGTTGACCTGATCGAGTCCAACGATATTCTTCCCAAACATTTTTCCATATCTTGTTTAGTTTTTGAGATTTGGATGCTTTCATAAAAATAATTACTTAATAGTGGAACTACCTACGGACACTACATAGCCTACTGTAAATCTCCGCGAGCACGTGGCATGAACATAATGATTCACTTGAAACCGCAATTCCATCTGAATCCCTTATGAGCAAAATGTCTATGATCTCTTCTAAGAGCAGGAAGGCCTTTTAGATTATACTAAGCTATTTCGTTTGTATTTTAATTTATATTGTGTGTTTAATACGGACTTATTCAAATTCGTCGAAACGAAAACTATCGACAAGTCTTGACGAATTTTTTAATGCAAAGTCCGACACAATTTTTTTTTTTTCGAGATATGAAAAATTTTCACCAACAACTATTTGTTGACCTGATCGAGTTTAGTGATATTCTTCGTACACTTTTTTCCATATCTTGTTTAGTTTTCGAGATTTTGATGCTTTCATAACAATAAATACATAACAGTGGAACTACCTATAGCGGACACTACATAGCCTACTTTAGACCTCCGCGAGCACGTGGCATGAACATAATGATTCACTAGAAACACCAATTCCATCTGAATCCCTCAGGAGCAAAATGCCTATGATCTCTTCTAAGAGCAGGAAGACCTTTTAGATTTTACTAAGCTATTTCGTTTGTATTTTACTTTATATTGTGTGTATAATACGGACTCATTCAAATTCGTCGAAACGAAAACTATCGCCAAGTCTCGACGAATTTTTTAATGCTAAGTCCGACACAATTTTTTTTTTCGAGATATGAAAAATTTTCACCAACAACTTTTTGTTGATCGAGTTCAATGATATTCTTCGTACACTTCTTCCATATCTTGTTTAGTTTTTGAGATCTTGATGCTTTCATGACAATAAATACATAATAGTGGAATTACCTATAGCGGACACTACAGAGCCTACTGTAGACCTCCGCGAGCACGTGGCATGACCATAATGATTCACTAGAAACACCAATTCCATCTGAATCCCTCATGAGCAAAATGCCTATGATCTCTTCTAAGTGCAGGAAGACCTTTAAGGGAGGAGAAAAAAAAAGCCATTTCGTTTGTATTTCACATTTTATTGTGTGTATAATACGGACTTATTCAAATTCGTCGAAACGAAAACTATCGCCAAGTCTCGACGAATTTTTTAATGCTAAGTCCGACACAATTTTTTTTTTTTCGAGATATGAAAAATTTTCACCAATAACATTTTTTGACCTGATCGAGTCCAACGATATTCTCTACATACTTTTTTCCATATCTTGTTTAGTTTTTGAGATTTTGATGCTTTCATAACAATAAATACATAATAGTGGAACTACCTATACCGGACACTACATAGCCTACTGTAGACCTCCGCGAGCACGTGGCATGAACATAATGATTCACTTGAAACCGCAATTCCATCTGAATCCCTCATGAGCAAAATGCATATGATCTCTTCTAAGAGCAGGAAGACCTTTTAGATTATACTAAGCTATTCCGTTTGTATTTTAATTTATATTGTGTGTTTAATACGACTTATTCAAATTCGTCGAAACGAAAACTATCGCCAAGTCTTGACGAATTTTTTAATGCAAAGTCCGACATAATTTTTTTTTTTTCGAGATATGAAAAATTTTCACCAACAACTTTTTGTTGACCTGATCGAGTTTAATGATATTCTTCGTACACTTTTTTCCATATCTTGTTTAGTTTTTGAGATGTTGATGCTTTCATAACAATAAATACATATTGATTAAAAGTTTGATTTTGTGGAGGAAATCCAGTTCTTGACATAATTTTTTTTTTTTTAAGAAGTTTTGATAACGGAGGCAGATACAGCCTCCGAAACTTCAACAGTTTTCAAAAAAAAGAGAAGTATTCTTTGTTAATTCGATCTCATTTTTTCAGATAGGCAAATTCAGTGTAGGGTACGTTACTGACAAAAATTAATTTCTTTCAAGACAACAGTCTTGTGAACGCAGTAACTTATCGGGCAAATTAATTAATTTGCCCTTCTACACTTGTACAGATTTCTTTGGATTAAAAATTTTTTTCATTTTCAGATTGTGGAAGGTGATAAACCCAAAAAATTATGTCAAGAAATAAATACATAATAGTGGAACTACCTATAGCGGACAATACATAGCCTACTTTAGACCTCCGCGAGCACGTGGCATGAACATAATGATTCACTTGAAACCGCAATTCCATCTGAATCCCTCATGAGCAAAATGCCTATGATCTCTTCTAAGAGCAGGAAGGCCTTTTAGATTATACTAAGCTATTTCGTTTGTATTTTAGTTTATATTGTGTGTTTAATACGGACTTATTCAAATTCGTCGAAACGAAAACTATCGTAAGTCTTGACGAATTTTTTAATGCAAAGTCCGACACAATTTTTTTTTTCGAGATATGAAAAATTTTCACCAATAACATTTTGTTGACCTGATCGAGTCCAACGATATTCTCTACATACTTTTTTCCATATCTTGTTTAGTTTTTGAGATTTTGATGCTTTCATGACAATAAATACATAATAGTGGAACTACCTATAGCGGACACTACATAGCCTACTTTAGACCTCCGCGAGCACGTGTTTGTTGACCTGATCGAGTTCAATGATATTCTTCGTACACTTTTTTCCATATCTTGTTTAGTTTTTGAGATCTTGATGCTTTCATAACAATAAATACATAATAGTGGAACTACCTATAGCGGACACTACATAGCCTACTTTAGACCTCCGCGAGCACGTGGCATGAACATAATGATTCACTAGAAACACCAATTCCATCTGAATCCCTCATGAGCAAAATGCCTATGATCTCTTCTAAGTGCAGGAAGACCTTTAAGGGAGGAGAAAAAAAGCCATTTCGTTTGTATTTCACATTTTATTGTGTGTATAATACGGACTTATTCAAATTCATCGAAACGAAAACTATCGCCAAGTCTCGACGAATTTTTTAATCTAAGTCCGACACAATTTTTTTTTTTTTCGAGATATGAAAAATTTTCACCAATAACATTTTGTTGACCTGATCGAGTCCAACGAAATTCTCTACATACTTTTTTCAATATCTTGTTTAGTTCTTGAGATTTTGATGCTTTCATAATAATAAATACATAATAGTGGAACTACCTATAGCGGACACTACATAGCCTACTGTAGACCTCCGCGAGCACGTGGCATGAACTTGAAACCGCAATTCCATCTGAATACCTTATGAGCAAAATGCCTATGATCCCTTCTAAGAGCAGGAAGGCCTTTTAGATTATACTAAGCTATTTCGTTTGTATTTTAATTTATATTGTGTGTTTAAAACGGATTTATTCAAATTCGTCGAAACGAAAACTATCGCCAAGTCTTGTTGAATTTTTTAATGCAAAGTCCGACATAATTTTTTTTTTTTCGAGATATGAAAAATTTTCACCAACAACTTTTTGTTGACCTGATCGAGTTTAATGATATTCTACGTACATTTTTTTCCATATCTTGTTTAGTTTTTGAGATTTTGATGCTTTCATAACAATAAATACATAATAGTGGAACTACCTATAGCGGACACTACATAGCCTTCTTTAGACCTCCTCGAGCACGTGGCATGAACATAATGATTCACTTGAAACCGCAATTCCATCTGAAACCCTCATGAGCAAAATGCCTATGATCTCTTCTAAGAGCAGGAAGGCCTTTTAGATTATACTAAGCTATTTCGTTTGTATTTTAGTTTATATTGTGTGTTTAATACGGACTTATTCAAATTCGTCGAAACGAAAACTATCGCCAAGTCTTGACGAATTTTTTAATGCAAAGTCCGACACAATTTTTTTTTTTCGAGATATGAAAAATTTTCACCAATAACATTTTGGTTGACCTGATCGAGTCCAACGATATTCTCTACATACTTCTTTCCATATCTTGTTTAGTTTTTGAGATTTTGATGCTTTCATAACAATAAATACATAATAGTAGAACTACCTATAGCGGACATACAGAGCCTACTGTAGACCTCCTCGAGCACGTGGCATGAACATAATGATTCACTAGAAACACCAATTCCATCTGAATCCCTCATGAGCAAAATGCCTATGATCTCTTCTTAGAGCAGGAAGGCCTTTTAGATTATACTAAGCTATTTCGTTTGTATTTTAGTTTATATTGTGTGTTTAATACGGACTTATTCAAATTCGTCGAAACGAAAACTTTCGCCAAGTCTTGACGAATTTTTTAATGCAAAGTCCGACACAATTTTTTTTTTTCGAGATATGAAAAATTTTCACCAACAACTTTTTGTTGACCTGATCGAGTTCAATGATAATCTTCGTACACTTTTTTCCATATCTTGTTTAGTTTTTGAGATTTTGATGCTTTCATAACAATAAATACATAATAGTGGAACTACCTATAGCGGACACTACATAGCCTACTTTAGACCTCCGCGAGCACGTGGCATGAACATAATGATTCACTAGAAACACCAATTCCATCTGAATCCCTCAGGAGCAAAATGCCTATGATCTCTTCTAAGTGCAGGAAGACCTTTTAGATTATACTAAGCTATATCGTTTGTATTTTACTTTATATTGTGTGTATAATACGGACTTATTCAAATTCGTCGAAACGAAAACTATCGCCAAGTCTCGACGAATTTTTTTAATCCAAGTCCGACACAATTTTTTTTTTTTCGAGATATGAAAAATTTTCATCAATAACATTTTGTTGTCCTGATCGAGTCCAACGATATTCTCTACATACTTTTTTCCATATCTTGTTTAGTTTTTGAGATTTTGATGCTTTCATAACAATAAATACATAATAGTGGAACTACCTATAGCGGACACTACATAGCCTACTTCAGACCTCCGCGAGCACGTGGCATGAACATAATGATTCACTAGAAACACCAATTCCATCTGAATCCCTCAGGAGCAAAATGCCTATGATCTCTTTCTAGGAAGACCTTTTAGATTATACTAAGCTATTTCGTTTGTATTTTACTTTATATTGTGTGTATAATACGGACTTATTCAAATTCGTCGAAACGAAAACTATCGCCAAGTCTCGACGAATTTTTTAAGGCCAAGTCCGTCACAATTTTTTTTTTCGAGATGAGAAAAATTTTCACCAACAACTTTTTGTTGACCTGATCGCGTTCAATGATATTCTTCGTACACTTTTTCCATATCTTGTTTAGTTTTTGAGATCTTGATGCTTTCATAACAATAAATACATAATAATGGAATTACCTATAGCGGACACTACAGAGCCTACTATAGACCTCCGCGAGCACGTGGCATGAACCTAATGATTCACTAGAAATACCAATTCCATCTGAATCCCTCATGAGCAAAATGCCTATGATCTCTTCTAAGTGCAGGAAGACCTTTAAGGGAGGAGAAAAAAAAGCCAATTCGTTTGTATTTCACATTTTATTGTTTGTATAATACGGACTTATTCAAATTCGTCGAAACGAAAACTATCGCCAAGTCTCGACGAATTTTTTAATCTAAGTCCGACACAATTTTTTTTTTTTTCGAGATATGAAAATTTTCATCAATAACATTTTGTTGACCTGATCGAGTCCAACGAAATTCTCTACATACTTTTTTCCATATCTTGTTTAGTTTTTGAGATTTTGATGCTTTCATAACAATAAATACATAATAGAGGAACTACCTATAGCGGACACTACAGAGCCTACTGTAGACCTCCGCGAGCACGTGCATGATCATAATGATTCACTAGAAACACCAATTCCATCTGAATCCCTCAGGAGCAAAATGCCTATGATGTCTTCTAAGAGCAGGAAGACCTTTAAGATTATACTAAGCTATTTCGTTTTAATTTTACATTATATTGTGTGTATAATACGGACTTATTCAAATTCGTCGAATTAAAAACTATCGCCAAGTCTCGACGAATTTTTTAAGGCCAAGTCCGACACAATTTTTTTTTTTTCGAGATATGAAAAATTTTCACCTATAACTTTTTGTTGACCTGATCGAGTCCAACGATAATCTCCCCAAACATTTTTCCATATCTTGTTTAGTATTTGCGATTTGGATGCTTTCATAACAATAATTACTTAATAGTGGAACTACCTACAGCGGACACTACATAGCCTACTGTAAATCTCCGCGACCACGTGGCATGAACATAATGATTCACTTGAAACACCAATTTCATCTGAATCCCTCATGAGCAAAATGCCTATGATCTCTTCTAAGAGCAGGAAGACCTTTTAGATTATACTATTTCGTTTGTACTTTACATTATATTGTGTGTTTAATACGGACTTATTCGAATTCGTCGAAACGAAAACTATCGCCAAGTCTCGCCGAATTTCTTGAGGCCAAGTCCGACACAATTTTTTTTTCGAGATATGAAAAATTTTCACCATTAACTTTTTGTTGACCTGATCGAGTCCTACGATATTCTCTCCATACTTTTTTCCATATCTTGTTTAGTTTTTGAAATTTTGATGCTTTCATAACAATAAATACATAATAGAGGAACTACCTATAGCGGACACTACAGAGCCTACTGTAGACCTCCGCGAGCACGTGGCATGAACATAATGATTCACTAGAAACACCAATTCCATCTGAATCCCTCAGGAGCAAAATGCCTATGATCTCTTTTAAGAGCAGGAAGACCTTTTAGATTATACTAAGCTATTTCGTTTGTAGTTTACTTTATATTGTGTGTATAATACGGACTTATTCAAATTCGTCGAAACGAAAACTATCGCCAAGTCTCGAAGAATTTTTTAAGGCTAAGTCCGACACAATTTTTTTTTTTCGAGATATGAAAAATTTTCACCAACAACTTTTTGTTGACCTGATCGAGTTCAATGATATTCTTCGTAGACTTTTTTCCATATCTTGTTTAGTTTTTGAGATTTTGATGCTTTCATAACAATAAATACATAATAGTGGAATTACCTATAGCGGACACTACAGAGCCTACTGTAGACCTCCGCGAGCACGTGGCATGAACATAATGATTCACTAGAAACACTAATTCTATCTGAATCCCTCATGAGCAAAATGCCTATGATCTCTTCTAAGTGCAGGAAGACCTTTAAGGGAGGAGAAAAAAAAGCCATTTCGTTTGTATTTCATATTTTATTGTGTGTATAATACGGACTTATTCAAATTCGTCGAAACGAAAACTATCGCCAAGTCTCGCCGAATTTCTTGAGGCCAAGTCCGACACAATTTTTTTTTTTCGAGATATGAAAAATTTTCACCAATAACTTTTTTTTGACCTGATCGAGTCCTACGATATTTTCTCCATACTTTTTTCCATATCTTGTTTATTTTTGAGATTTTGATGCTTTCATAACAATAAATACATAATAGTGGAACTACCTATAGCGGACACTACAGAGCCCACTGTAGACCTCCGCGAGCACGTGGCATGAACATAATGATTCCCTAGAAACACCAATTCCATCTGAATCCCTCAGGAGCAAAATGCCTATGATCTCTTTCTAGGAAGACCTTTTAGATTATACTAAGCTATTTCGTTTGTATTTTACTTTATATTGTGTGTATAATACGGACTTATTCAAATTCGTCGAAACGAAAACTATCGCCAAGTCTCGACGAATTTTTTTTATCTAAGTCCGACACAATTTTTTTTTTCGAGATATGAAAAATTTTCACCAATAACATTTTGTTGACCTGATTGACTCTACATACTTTTTTCCATATCTTGTTTAGTATTTGAGATTTTGTGCTTTCATAACAATAAATACATAATAGTGGAACTACCTATAGCGGACACTACATAGCCTACTGTGGACCTCCGCGAGCACGTGGCATGAACATAATGATTCACTTGAAACCGCAATTTCATCTGAATCCCTTATGAGCAAAATGCCTATGATCCCTTCTAAGAGCAGGAAGGCCTTTTAGATTATACTAAGCTATTTCGTTTGTATTTTAATTTATATTGTGTGTTTAATACGGACTTATTCAAATTCGTCGAAACGAAAACTATCGCCAAGTCTCGACGAATTTTTTAATCTAAGTCCGACACAATTTTTTTTTTTTCGAGATATGAAAAATTTTCACCAATAACATTTTGTTGACCTGATCGAGTCCAACGAAATTCTCTACATACTTTTTTCCATATCTTGTTTAGTTCTTGAGATTTTGATGCTTTCATAATAATAAATACATAATAGTGGAACTACCTTCAGCGGACACTACATAGCCTACTGTAGACCTCTGCGAGCACGTGGCATGAACATAATGATTCACTTGAAACCGCAATTCCATCTGAATCCCTTATGAGCAAAATGCCTATGATCCCTTCTAAGAGCAGGAAGGCCTTTTAGATTATACTAAGCTATTTCGTTTGTATTTTAATTTATATTGTGTGTTTAATACGGACTTATTCAAATTCGTCGAAACGAAAACTATCGCCAAGTCTCGACAAATTTTTTAAGGCCAAGTCCGACACAATTTTTTTTTTTCGAGATATGAAAAATGTTCACCCATCACTTTTTGTTGACCTGATCGAGTCCAACGATATTCTCCCCATACTTTTTTCCATATCTTGTTTAGTTTTTGAGATTTTGATGCTTTCATAACAATAATTAGTTAATAGTGGAACCACCTACAACGGTTACTACATAGTACTGTAGATCTCCGCGAGCACGTGGCATGAACATAATGATTCACTTGAAACCCCAATTCCATCTGAATCCCTCATGAGCAAAATGCCTATGATCTCTTCTAAGAGCAGGAAGACCTTTTAGATTATACTAAGCTATTATGTTTGTACTTTACATTATATTGTGTGTTTAATACGGACTTATTCGAATTCGTCGAAACGAAAACTATCGCCAAGTCCCGACGAATTTCTTGAGGCTAAGTCAAACACAATTTTTTTTTTTCGAGATATGAAAAATTTTCACCAATAACTTTTTGTTGACCTGATCGAGTCCAACGATATTCTCCCTACACATTTTTCCATATCTAGTTTAGCTTTTGAGATTTTGATGCATTCATAACAATAAATACTTACAGTAGAACCACCTACATCGGACAATACATAACCTACTGTAGACCTCTGCGAGAACGTGGCATGAATATCATGATTCACTTGTAACCCCAATTTCATTTAAATTTCTCGGGAGCAAAATGCCTAAGAGCAGGAAGACCTTTTAGATTATACTAAGCTTTCATCTTTTGTTTGTATTTTACATTATATTGTGTGTTTAATACGGACTTATTCAAATTCATCGAAACGAAAATTATCGCCAAGTCTCGACGAATTTTTTTAGGCCAAGTCTAGACACAATTTTTTTTTACGAGATATGAAAAATTTTCATCAATAAATTTTTGTTGACCTGATCGAGTTCTATGATATTCTCCGTACACTTTTTTCCATATCTTGTTTAGTTTTTGAGATTTTGATGCTTTCATAACAATTATTACTATATAGTGGAACCACCTACATCGGACACTACATAGCCTACTGTAGACATCTGCAAGAACGTGGCATGAATATGATGATTCACTTGAAACCCCAATTTCATTTAAATTTCTCAGGAGCAAAACGCCTAAGAGCAGGAAGACCTTTTACTAAGCTTTCATATTTTGTTTGTATTTTATATTATATTGTGTGTTTAATATGGACTTATTCAATTCGACGAAACGAAAATTAACGCCAAGTATCGACGAATTTTTTAGGCCAAGTCTAGGCACAATTTTTTTTTTTCGAGATATGAAAAATTTTTACGTATAACTTTTTGTTGACATGATCTAGTTCTATGATATTCTCCGTACACTTTTTTCCATATCTTGTTTAGTTTTTGAGATTTTGATGCTCTCATAACAATAAATACATAATAAGGGAATTACCGACAGCGGACACTACAGAGCCTTCTGCAGACCTCCGCGAGCACGTGGCATGAACATAATGATTCACTTGAAACCGCAATTCCATCTGAATCCCTTATGAGCAAAATGCCTATGATCTCTTCTAAGAGCAGGAAGGCCTTTTAGATTATACTTAGCTATTTCGTTTGTATTTTAGTTTATATTGTGTGTTTAATACGGACTTATTCAAATTCGTCGAAACGAAAACTTTCGCCAAGTCTTGACGAATTTTTTAATGCAAAGTCCGACACATTTTTTTTTTTTCGAGATATGAAAAATTTTCACCAACAACTTTTTGTTGACCTGATCGAGTTCAATGATATTCTTCGTACACTTTTTTCCATATTTTGTTTAGTTTTTGAGATTTTGATGCTTTCATAACAATAAATACATAATAGTGGAACTACCTATAGCGGACACTACATAGCCTACTTTAGACCTCCGCGAGCACGTGGCATGAACATAATGATTCACTAGAAACACCAATTCCATCTGAATCCCTCAGGAGCAAAATGCCTATGATCTCTTTCTAGGAAGACCTTTTAGATTATACTAAGCTATTTCGTTTGTATTTTACTTTATATTGTGTGTATAATACGGACTTATTCAAATTCGTCGAAACGAAAACTATCGCCAAGTCTCGACGAATTTTTTAAGGCCAAGTCCGTCACAATTTTTTTTTTTCGAGATACGAAAAATTTTCACCAACAACTTTTTGTTGACCTGATCGCGTTCAATGATATTCTTCGTACACTTTTTTCCATATCTTGTTTAGTTTTTGAGATCTTGATGCTTTCATAACAATAAATACATAATAATGGAATTACCTATAGCGGACACTACAGAGCCTACTGTAGACCTCCGCGAGCACGTGGCATGAACCTAATGATTCACTAGAAATACCAATTCCATCTGAATCCCTCATGAGCAAAATGCCTATGATCTCTTCTAAGTGCAGGAAGACCTTTAAGGGAGGAGAAAAAAAAGCCATTTCGTTTGTATTTCACATTTTATTGTGTGTATAATACGGACTTATTCAAATTCGTCGAAACGAAAACTATCGCCAAGTCTCGACGAATTTTTTAATCTAAGTCCGACACAATTTTTTTTTTTTCGAGATATGAAAAATATTCACCAATAACATTTTGTTGACCTGATCGAGTCCAACGAAATTCTCTACATACTTTTTTCCATATCTTGTTTAGTTCTTGAGATTTTGATGCTTTCATAATAATAAATACATAATAGTGGAACTACCTACAGCGGACACTACATAGCCTACTGTAGACCTCCGCGAGCACGTGGCATGAACATAATGATTCACTTGAAACCGCAATTCCATCTGAATCCCTCATGAGCAAAATGCCTATGATCTCTTCGAAGAGCAGGAAGGCCTTTTAGATTATACTAAGCTATTTCGTTTGTATTTTAATTTATATTGTGTGTTTAATACGGACTTATTCAAATTCGTCGAAACGAAAACTATCGCCAAGTCTTGACGAATTTTTTAATGCATAGTCCGACACAATTTTTTTTTTTTCAAGATATGAAAAATTTCACCAACAACTTTTTGTTGACCTGATCGAGTTTAATGATATTCTTCGTACACTTTTTTCCATATCTTGTTTAGTTTTTGAGATTTTGATGCTGTCATAACAATAAATACATAATAGTGGAACTACCTATAGCGGACACTACATAGCCTACTTTAGACCTCCGCGAGCACGTGGCATGAACATAATGATTCACTAGAAACACCAAATCCATCAGAATCCGTCAGGAGCAAAATGCCTATGATCTCTTCTAAGTGCAGGAAGACCTTTTAGATTATACTAAGCTATTTCGTTTGTATTTCACATTATATTGTGTGTATAATACGGACTTATTCAAATTCGTCGAAACGGAAACTATCGCCAAGTCTCGACGAATTTTTTTAGGCTAAGTCCAGACACAATTTTTTTTTTTCGAGATATGAAAAATTTTCACCAATAACTTTTTGTTCTGCTGATCGAGTCCAACGATATTCTCCCTACACATTTTACCATATCTAGTTTAGTTTTTGAGAATTTGATGCATTCATAACAATAATTACTTACAGTGAAACCACCTACGTCGGACACTACATAACCTACTGTAGACCTCTGCCAGAACGTGGCATGAATATCATGATTCACTTGTAACCCCATTTTCATTTAAATTTCTCGGGAGCAAAATGCCTAAGAGCAGAAAGACCTTTTAGATTATACTAAGCTTTAATATTTTGTTTGTATTTTACATTATATTGTGTGTATAATACGGACTTATTCAAATTCGTCGTAACGAAAACTATCGCCAAGTCTCGACGAATTTTTTAAGGCTAAGACCGACACAATTTTTTTTTTCGAGATATGAAAAATTTTCACCAACAACTTTTTGTTGACCTGATCGAGTTCAATGATATTCTTCGTACACTTTTTTCCATATCTTGTGTAGTTTTTGAGATTTTGATGCTTTCATAACAATAAATACATAATAGTGGAACTACCTATAGCGGACACTACAGAGACTACTGTAGACCTCCGCGAGCACGTGGCATGAACATAATGATTCACTAGAAACACCAATTCCATCTGAATCCCTCAGGAGCAAAATGCCTATGATCTCTTCTAAGTGCAGGAAGACCTTTTAGATTATACTAAGCTATTTCGTTTGTATTTCACATTATATTGTGTGTATAATACGGACTTATTCAAATTCGTCGAAACGGAAACTATCGCCAAGTCTCGACGAATTTTTTTAGGCTAAGTGCAGACACAATTTTTTTTTTTCGAGATATGAAAAATGTTCACCAATAACTTTTTGTTGAGCTTATCGAGTTCAATGATATTCTACCCACACATTTTTCCATATCTAGTTTTGTTTTTAAGATTTTGATGGTTTCATAACAATAATTACTATATAGTGGAACCACCTACATCGGACACTACATAGCCTACTGTAGACCTCTGCAAGAACGTGGCATGAATATGATGATTCACTTGAAACCCCAATATCATTTAAATTTCTCAGGAGCAAAACGCCTAAGAGCAGGAAGACCTTTTACTAAGCTTTCATATTTTGTTTGTATTTTACATTGTATTGTGGTTTAATACAGACTTATTCAAATTCGTCGAAACGAAAATTAACGCCAAGTATCGACGAATTTTTTAGGCCAAGTCTAGTCACAATTTTTTTTTCGAGATATGAAAAATTTTCATCTATAACTTTTTGTTGACCTGATCGAGTTAAATGATATTCTCCGTACACTTTTTTCCATATCTTGTTTAGTTTTTGAGATGTTGATGCTTTCATAACAATAAATACATAATAGTGGAACTACCTATAGCGGACACTACATAGCCTACTTTAGACCTCCGCGAGCACGTGGCATGAACATAATGATTCACTTGAAACCGCAATTCCACCTGAATCCCTCATGAGCAAAATGCCTATGATCTCTTCTAAGAGCAGGAAGACCTTTTAGATTATACTAAGCTATTTCGTTTGTATTTTACTTTATATTGTGTGTATAATACGGACTTATTCAAATTCGTCGAAACGAAAACTATCGCCAAGTCTCGACGTATTCTTTAAGGCAAAGTCCGACACAATTTTTTTTTTTTCGAGATATGAAAAATTTTCACCAATAACTCTTTGTTGACCTGATCGAGTCCTACGATATTCTCTCCATACTTTTTTCCATATCTTGTTTAGTGTTTGAGATTTTGATGCTTTCATAACAATAAATACATAATAGTGGAACTACCTATAGCGGACACTACAGAGCCTACTTTAGACCTCCGCGAGCACGTGGCATGAACATAATGATTCACTTGAAACCGCAATTCCACCTGAATCCCTCATGAGCAAAATGCCTATGATCTCTTCTAAGAGCAGGAAGACCTTTTAGATTATACTAAGCTATTTCGTTTGTATTTTACTTTATATTGTGTGTATAATACGGACTTATTCAAATTCGTCGAAACGAAAACTATCGCTAAGTCTCAACGAATTTTTTAAGGCAAAGTCCGACACAATTTTTTTTTTTTCGAGATATGAAAAATTTTCACCAACAACTTTTTGTTGACCTGATCGAGTTTAATGATATTCTTCGTACACTTTTTTCCATATCTTGTTTAGTTTTTGAGATTTTGATGCTTTCATAACAATAAATACATAACAGTGGAACTACCTATAGCGGACACTACATAGCCTACTTTAGACCTCCGCGAGCACGTGGCATGAACATAATGATTCACTAGAAACACCAATTCCATCTGAATCCCTCAGGAGCAAAAGGCCTATGATCTCTTCTAAGAGCAGGAAGACCTTTTAGATTATACTAAGCTATTTCGTTTGTATATTACATTATATTGTGTGTTTAATATGGACTTATTCAAATTCGTCGAAACGAAAATTATTGCCAAATCTCGACGAATTTTTTTAGGCCAAGTCTAGACACAATTTTTTTTTTCGAGAAAAATTTTCATCAATAACTTTTTGTTGACCTGATCGAGTTCAATGATATTCTCCGTACACTTTTTTCCATAACTTGTTTAGTTTTTGAGATTTTGATGATTTCATAACAATAATTACTTTATAGTGGAACCACCTACAGCGGACACTACATAGCCTACTGTACACCTCCGCGAGCACGTGGCATGAATATAATGATTCACTTAAAACCCCAATTCCATTTGAATCCCTCATGTTCCCTCATGTTCTTTCTATGAGCAGGAAGTCCTATCAGATACCCAGTTTTATTTCATATTTCGTTTGTATTTTACATTATATTGTATGTATAATACGGACCTATCCAAATTCGTCGAAACGAAACTATTTGCCAAGTCACGACGAAATTTTTTAGGCTTAGTCCAGACACAATTTTTTTTTTCGAGTTTTGAAAAATTTTCACCAATAACTTTCTGTTGACCTGATCGAGTCCAACGATATTATATATTATATTATATATTCTCCCTACACATTTTTCCATATCTTGTTTAGTTTTTGAGATTTTGATGCTTTCATAACAATAATTACTTATTAGTGGAACTACCTACAGCGGACACTACATAGCCTACTGTAGACTTTCGCGAGCACGTGGCATAAACATAATGATTCACTTCAAACCCCAATTCCATCTGAATCCCTCAAGAGCAAAATGCCTATGATCTCTTCTAAGAGCAGGAAGACCTTTTAGATTATACTAAGCTATTTCGTTAGTATTTTACATTATATTGTATTCATAATACGGACTTATTCAAATTCGTCGAAATGAAAATTATCGCCAAGTCTCGACGAATTTTTTAAGGCTAAGTCTAACAAATTTTTTTTTTTTTTCGAGATATGAGAAATTTTCACCAACAACTTTTTGTTGACCTGATCGAGTTCAATGATATTCTTCTTACACTTTTTTTCATATCTTGTTTAGTTTTTGAGATTTTGATGCTTTCATAACAATAAATACATAATAGTGGAATTACCTATAGCGGACACTACAGATCCTACTGTAGACCTCCGCGAGCACGTGGCATGAACATAATGATTCACTTGAAACCCCAATTCCATCTGAATCCCTCATGAGCAAAATGCCTATGATCTCTTCTAAGAGCAGGAAGACCTTTCAGATTATACTAAGCTATTTCGTTTGTACTTTACATTATATTGTGTGTTTAATACGGACTTAATCGAATTCGTCGAAACGAAAACTATCGCCTAGTCTCGCCGAATTTCTTGAGGCTAAGTCCGACACAATTTTTTTTGTTTTTCGAGATATGAAAATTTTTCACCAATAATTTTTTGTTGACCTGATCGAGTCCAACGATATTCTTTTCATACTTTTTTCCATATCTCGTTTAGTTTTTGAGATTTTGATGCTTTCATAACAATAAATACATAATAGTGGAACTACCTATAGCGGACACTACATAGCCTACTGTAGACCTCCGCGAGCACGTGGCATGAATATAATGATTTACTTGAAACCGCAATTCCATCTGAATCCCTCATGAGCAAAATGCCTATGATCTCTTCTAAGAGCAGGAAGACCTTTTAGATTATACTAAGCTATTTCGTTTGTATTTTACTTTTTATTGTGTGTATAATACGGACTTATTCTAATTCGTCGAAACGAAAACTATCGCTAAGTCTCGACGAATTTTTTAAGGCTAAGTCCTACACAATTTTTTTTTTTCGAGATATGAAAAATTTTCACCAACAACTTTTTGTTGACCTGATCGAGTTCAATGATATTCTCCGAACACTTTTTTCCATATCTTGTTTAGTTTTTGAGATTTTGATGCTTTCATAACAATAAATACATAATAAGGTAAATACCTACAGCGGACTCTACATAGGCTACTGTAGACCTCTGCAAGAACGTGGCATGAATATGATAATTCACTTGTAACCCCAATTTCATTTAAATTTCTCAGGAGCAAAATGCCTAAGAGCAGGAAGACCTTTTACTAAGCTTTCATATTTTGTTTGTATTTTACATTATATTGTGTGTTTAATACGGACTTATTCAAATTCGTAGAAACGAAAATTAAGTCATATTTCGACGAATTTTTTTAGGCCAAGTCTAGACACAATTTTTTTTTACGAGATATGAAAAATTTTCATCAATAACTTTTTGTTGACCTGATCGAGTTCAATAATATTCTCCGTACACTTTTTTCCATAACTTCTTTAGTTTTTGAGATTTTGATGCTTTCATAACAATAAATACATAATAAGGGAATTACCTACAGCGGACACTACATAGCCTTCTGTAGACCTCCGCGAGCAAGTGGCATGAACATAATGATTCACTTGAAACCCCAATTCCATCTGAATCCCTCATGAGCAAAATGCCTATGATGTCTTCTAAGAGCAGGAAGACCTTTAAGATTATACTAAGCTAGTTCGTTTTAATTTTACATTATATTGTGTGTATAATACGGACTTATTCAAATTCGTCGAATTAAAAACTAT
This sequence comes from Chrysolina haemoptera, assembly GCA_958298965.1. Classification (NCBI taxonomy): domain Eukaryota; kingdom Metazoa; phylum Arthropoda; class Insecta; order Coleoptera; family Chrysomelidae; genus Chrysolina; species Chrysolina haemoptera. The sequence goes on along the minus strand of OY282588.1, from coordinate 20,768,836 downwards.
CGCCAAGTCTCGACGAATTTTTTAAGGCCAAGTCCGACACAATTTTTTTTTTTTCGAGATATGAAAAATTTTCACCTATAACTTTTTGTTGACCTGATCGAGTCCAACGATAATCTCCCCAAACATTTTTCCATATCTTGTTTAGTATTTGCGATTTGGATGCTTTCATAACAATAATTACTTAATAGTGGAACTACCTACAGCGGACACTACATAGCCTACTGTAAATCTCCGCGAGCACGTGGCATGAACATAATGATTCACTTGAAACACCAATTTCATCTGAATCCCTCATGAGCAAAATGCCTATGATCTCTTCTAAGAGCAGGAAGACCTTTCAGATTATACTATTTCGTTTGTACTTTACATTATATTGTGTGTTTAATACGGACTTATTCGAATTCGTCGAAACGAAAACTATCGCCAAGTCTCGCCGAATTTCTTGAGGCCAAGTCCGACACAATTTTTTTTTTTCGAGATATGAAAAATATTCACCAATAACTTTTTGTTGACCTGATCGAGTCCTACGATATTCTCTCCATACTTTTTTCCATATCTTGTTCAGTTTTTGAGATTTTGATGCTTTCATAACAATAAATACATAATAGAGGAACTACCTATAGCGGACACTACAGAGCCTACTGTAGACCTCCGCGAGCACGTGGCATGAACATAATGATTCACTAGAAACACCAATTCCATCTGAATCCCTCAGGAGCAAAATGCCTATGATCTCTTTTAAGAGCAGGAAGACCTTTTAGATTATACTAAGCTATTTCGTTTGTATTTTACTTTATATTGTGTGTATAATACGGACTCAATCGAATTCGTCGAAACGAAAACTATCGCCTAGTCTCGCCGAATTTCTTGAGGCTAAGTCCGACACAATTTTTTTTGTTTTTCGAGATATGAAAATTTTTCACCAATAAATTTTTGTTGACCTGATCGAGTCCAACGATATTCTTTTCATACTTTTTTCCATATCTCGTTTAGTTTTTGAGATTTTGATGCTTTCATAACAATAAATACATAATAGTGGAACTACCTATAGCGGACACTACATAGCTTACTTCAGACCTCCGCGAGCACGTGGCATGAACATAATGATTCACTAGAAACACCAATTCCATCTGAATCCCTCAGGAGCAAAATGCCTATGATCTCTTCTAAGTGCAGGAAGACCTTTTAGATTATACTAAGCTATATCGTTTGTATTTTACTTTATATTGTGTGTATAATACGGACTTATTCAAATTCGTCGAAACGAAAACTATCGCCAAGTCTCGACGAATTTTTTTAATCCAAGTCCGACACAATTTTTTTTTTTCGAGATATGAAAAATTTTCACCAATAACATTTTGTTGACCTGATCGAGTCCAACGATATTCTCTACATACTTTTTTCCATATCTTGTTTAGTTTTTGAGATTTTGATGCTTTCATAACAATAAATACATAATAGTGGAACTACCTATAGCGGACACTACAGAGCCTACTGTAGACCTCCTCGAGCACGTGGCATGAACATAATGATTCACTAGAAACACCAATTCCATCTGAATCCCTCATGAGCAAAATGCCTATGATCTCTTCTAAGAGCAGGAAGGCCTTTTAGATTATACTTAGCTATTTCGTTTGTATTTTAGTTTATATTCTGTGTTTAATACGGACTTATTCAAATTCGTCGAAACGAAAACTTTCGCCAAGTCTTGTCGAATTTTTTAATGCAAAGTCCGACACATTTTTTTTTTTTTCGAGATATGAAAAATTTTCACCAACAACTTTTTGTTGACCTGATCGAGTTCAATGATATTCTTCGTACACTTTTTTCCATATTTTGTTTAGTTTTTGAGATTTTGATGCTTTCATAACAATAAATACATAATAGTGGAACTACCTATAGCGGACACTACATAGCCTACTTTAGACCTCCGCGAGCACGTGGCATGAACATAATGATTCACTAGAAACACCAATTCCATCTGAATCCCTCAAGAGCAAAATGCCTATGATCTCTTTCTAGGAAGACCTTTTAGATTATACTAAGCTATTTCGTTTGTATTTTACTTTATATTGTGTGTATAATACGGACTTATTCAAATTCGTCGAAACGAAAACTATCGCCAAGTCTCGACGAATTTTTTAAGGCCAAGTCCGTCACAATTTTTTTTTTTCGAGATATGAAAAATTTTCACAGACAACTTTTTGTTGACCTGATCGCGTTCAATGATATTCTTCGTACACTTTTTTCCATATCTTGTTTAGTTTTTGAGATCTTGATGCTTTCATAACAATAAAAACATAATAATGGAATTACCTATAGCGGACACTACAGAGCCTACTATAGACCTCCGCGAGCACGTGGCATGAACCTAATGATTCACTAGAAATACCAATTCCATCTGAATCCCTCATGAGCAAAATGCCTATGATCTCTTCTAAGTGCAGGAAGACCTTTAAGGGAGGAGAAAAAAAAAGCCAATTCGTTTGTATTTCACATTTTATTGTTTGTATAATACGGACTTATTCAAATTCGTCGAAACGAAAACTATCGCCAAGTCTCGACGAATTTTTTAATCTAAGTCCGACACAATTTTTTTTTTTTTCGAGATATGAAAAATTTTCACCAATAACATTTTGTTGACCTGATCGAGTCCAACGAAATTCTCTACATACTTTTTTCCATATCTTGTTTAGTTTTTGAGATTTTGATGCTTTCATAACAATAAATACATAATAGAGGAACTACCTATAGCGGACACTACAGAGCCTACTGTAGACCTCCGCGAGCACGTGCATGATCATAATGATTCACTAGAAACACCAATTCCATCTGAATCCCTCAGGAGCAAAATGCTTATGATGTCTTCTAAGAGCAGGAAGACCTTTAAGATTATACTAAGCTTTTTCGTTTTAATTTTACATTATATTGTGTGTATAATACGGACTTATTCAAATTCGTCGAATTAAAAACTATCGCCAAGTCTCGACGAATTTTTTAAGGCCAAGTCCGACACAATTTTTTTTTTTCGAGATATGAAAAATTTTCACCTATAACTTTTTGTTGACCTGATCGAGTCCAACGATAATCTCCCCAAACATTTTTCCATATCTTGTTTAGTATTTGCGATTTGGATGCTTTCATAACAATAATTACTTAATAGTGGAACTACCTACAGCGGACACTACATAGCCTACTGTAAATCTCCGCGAGCACGTGGCATGAACATAATGATTCACTTGAAACACCAATTTCATCTGAATCCCTCATGAGCAAAATGCCTATGATCTCTTCTAAGAGCAGGAAGGCCTTTTAGATTATACTTAGCTATTTCGTTTGTATTTTAGTTTATATTGTGTGTTTAATACGGACTTATTCAAATTCGTCGAAACGAAAACTTTCGCCAAGTCTTGACGAATTTTTTAATGCAAAGTCCGACACATTTTTTTTTTTTTCGAGATATGAAAAATTTTCACCAACAACTTTTTGTTGACCTGATCGCGTTCAATGATATTCTTCGTACACTTTTTTCCATATCTTGTTTAGTTTTTGAGATCTTGATGCTTTCATAACAATAAATACATAACAGTGGAACTACCTATAGCGGACACTACATAGCCTACTTTAGACCTCCGCGAGCACGTGGCATGAACATAATGAGTCACTAGAAACACCAATTCCATCTGAATCCTTCAGGAGCAAAATGCCTATGATCTCTTCTAAGAGCAGGAAGACCTATTAGATTATACTAAGCTATTTCGTTTGTATATTACATTATATTGTGTGTTTAATATGGACTTATTCAAATTCGTCGAAACGAAAATTATTGCCAAATCTCGACGAATTTTTTTAGGCCAAGTCTAGACACAATTTTTTTTTTCGAGAAAAATTTTCATCATTAACTTTTTGTTGACCTGATCGAGTTCAATGATATTCTCCGTACACTTTTTTCCATAACTTGTTTAGTTTTTGAGATTTTGATGATTTCATAAGAATAATTACTTTATAGTGGAACCACCTACAGCGTACACTACATAGCCTACTGTACACCTCCGCGAGCACGTGGCATGAACATAATGATTCACTTAAACCCCCAATTCCATTTGAATCCCTCATGTTCCCTCATGTTCTTTCTATGAGCAGGAAGTCCTATCAGATACCCAGTTTTATTTCATATTTCGTTTGTATTTTACATTATATTGTATGTATAATACGGACCTATTCAAATTCGTCGAAACGAAACTATTTGCCAAGTCACGACGAAATTTTTTATGCTTAGTCCAGACACAATTTTTTTTTTCGAGTTTTGAAAAATTTTCACCAATAACTTTCTGTTGACCTGATCGAGTCCAACGATATTATATATTATATTATATATTCTCCCTACACATTTTTGAGATTTTGATGCTTTCATAACAATAATTACTTATTAGTGGAACTACCTACAGCGGACACTACATAGCCTACTGTAGACTTTCGCGAGCACGTGGCATAAACATAATGATTCACTTCAAACCCCAATTCCATCTGAATCCCTCAAGAGCAAAATGCCTATGATCTCTTCTAAGTGCAGGAAGACCTTTTAGATTATACTAAGCCATTCCGTTTGTATTTCACATTTTATTGTGTGTATAATACGGACTTATTCAAATTCGTCGAAACGAAAACTATCGCCAAGTCTCGACGAATTTTTTTAATCTAAGTCCGACACAATTTTATTTTTTTCGAGTAATGAAAAATTTTCACCAATAACATTTTGTTGACCTGATCGAGTCCAACGATATTCTCCACATACTTTTTTCCATATCTTGTTTAGTTTTTGAGATTTTGATGCTTTCATAACAATAAATACATAATAGTGGAACTACCTATAGCGGACACTACATAGCCTACTGTAGACCTCCGCGAGCACGTGGCATGAACATAATGATTCACTTGAAACCGCAATTCCATCTGAATCCCTTATGAGCAAAATGCCTATGATCTCTTCTAAGAGCAGGAAGTCCTTTTAGATTTTACTAAGCTATTTCGTTTGTATTTTACTTTATATTGTGTGTATAATACGGACTTATTCAAATTCGTCGAAACGAAAACTATCGCCAAGTCTCGACGAGTTTTTTAATGCTAAGTCCGACACAATTTTTTTTTTCGAGATATGAAAAATTTTCACCAACAACTTTTTGTTGATCGAGTTCAATGATATTCTTCGTAAACTTTTTTCCATATCTTGTTTAGTTTTTGAGATCTTGATGCTTTCATAACAATAAATACATAATAGTGGAATTACCTATAGCGGACACTACAGAGCCTACTGTAGACCTCCGCGAGCACGTGGCATGACCATAATGATTCACTAGAAATACCAATTCCATCTGAATCCCTCATGAGCAAAATGCCTATGATCTCTTCTAAGTGCAGGAAGACCTTTAAGGGAGGAGAAAAAAAAAAGCCATTTCGTTTGTATTTCACATTTTATTGTGTGTTTAATACGGACTTATTCAAATTCGTCGAAACGAAAACTATCGCCAAGGGTCTTGACGAATTTTTTAATGCAAAGTCCGACATAATTTTTTTTTTTCGCGATAAGAAAAATTTTCACCAACAACTTTTTGTTGACCTGATCGAGTTTAAAGATATTCTTCGTACACTTTTTTCCATATCTTGTTTAGTTTTTGAGATGTTGATGCTTTCATAACAATAAATACATAATAGTGGAACTACCTATAGCGGACACTACATAGCCTACTGTAGACCTCCGCGAGCACGTGGCATGAACATGATTCACTTGAAACCGCAATTCCATCTGAATCCCTCATGAGCAAAATGACTATGATCTCTTCTAAGAGCAGGAAGGCCTTTTAGATTATACTAAGCTATTTCGTTTGTATTTTAGTTTATATTGTGTGTTTATTACGGACTTATTCAAATTCGTCGAAACGAAAACTATCGCCAAGTCTTGAATTTTTTAAGGCAAAGTCCGACACAATTTTTTTTTTTCGAGATATGAAAAATTTTCACCAACAACTTTTTGTTGACCTGATCGAGTTTAATGATATTCTTCGTACACTTTTTTCCATATCTTGTTTAGTTTTTGAGATTTTGATGCTTTCATAACAATAAATACATAATAGTGGAACTACCTATAGCGGACACTACATAGCCTACTGTAGACCTCCGCGAGCACGTGGCATGAACATGATTCACTTGAAACCGCAATTCCATCTGAATCCCTCATGAGCAAAATGACTATGATCTCTTTTAAGAGCAGGAAGGCCTTTTAGATTATACTTAGCTATTTCGTTTGTATTTTAGTTTATATTCTGTGTTTAATACGGACTTATTCAAATTCGTCGAAACGAAAACTTTCGCCAAGTCTTGTCGAATTTTTTAATGCAAAGTCCGACACATTTTTTTTTTTTTTCGAGATATGAAAAATTTTCACCAACAACTTTTTGTTGACCTGATCGAGTTCAATGATATTCTTCGTACACTTTTTTCCATATTTTGTTTAGTTTTTGAGATTTTGATGCTTTCATAACAATAAATACATAATAGTGGAACTACCTATAGCGGACACTACATAGCCTACTTCAGACCTCCGCGAGCACGTGGCATGAACATAATGATTCACTAGAAACACCAATTCCATCTGAATCCCTCAGGAGCAAAATGCCTATGATCTCTTTCTAGGAAGACCTTTTAGATTATACTAAGCTATTTCGTTTGTATTTTACTTTATATTGTGTGTATAATACGGACTTATTCAAATTCGTCGAAACGAAAACTATCGCCAAGTCTCGACGAATTTTTTAAGGCCAAGTCCGTCACAATTTTTTTTTTTTCGAGATAGGAAAAATTTTCACCAACAACTTTTTGTTGACCTGATCGCGTTCAATGATATTCTTCGTACACTTTTTCCATATCTTGTTTAGTTTTTGAGATGTTGATGCTTTCATAACAATAAATACATAATAGTGGAACTACCTATAGCGGACAATACATAGCCTACTGTAGACCTCCGCGAGCACGTGGCATGAACATAATGATTCACTTGAAACCGCAATTCCATCTGAATCCCTTATGAGCAAAATGCCTATGATCTCTTCTAAGAGCAGGAAGACCTTTTAGATTATACTAAGCTATTTCGTTTGTATTTTACTTTATATTGTGTGTATAATACGGACTTATTCAAATTCGTCGAAACGAAAACTATCGCTAAGTCTCAACGAATTTTTTAAGGCAAAGTCCGACACAATTTTTTTTTTTTCGAGATATGAAAAATTTTCACCAACAACTTTTTGTTGACCTGATCGAGTTCAATGATATTCTTCGTACAGTTTTTTCCATATCTTGTTTAGTTTTTGAGATTTTGATGCTTTCATAACAATAAATACATAACAGTGGAACTACCTATAGCGGACACTACATAGCCTACTTTAGACCTCCGCGAGCACGTGGCATGAACATAATGATTCACTAGAAACACCAATTCCATCTGAATCCCTCAGGAGCAAAATGCCTATGATCTCTTCTAAGAGCAGGAAGACCTTTTAGATTATACTAAGCTATTTCGTTTGTATATTACATTATATTGTGTGTTGAATATGGACTTATTCAAATTCGTCGAAACGAAAATTATTGCCAAATCTCGACGAATTTTTTTAGGCCAAGTCTAGACACAATTTTTTTTTTCGAGAAAAATTTTCATCAATAACTTTTTGTTGACCTGATCGAGTTCAATGATATTCTCCGTACACTTTTTTCCATAACTTGTTTAGTTTTTGAGATTTTGATGATTTCATAACAATAATTACTTTATAGTGGAACCACCTACAGCGGACACTACATAGCCTACTGTACACCTCCGCGAGCACGTGGCATGAATATAATGATTCACTTAAAACCCCAATTCCATTTGAATCCCTCATGTTCCCTCATGTTCTTTCTATGAGCAGGAAGTCCTATCAGATACCCAGTTTTATTTCATATTTCGTTTTCATTTTACATTATATTGTATGCATAATACGGACCTATTCAAATTCGTCGAAACGAAACTATTTGCCAAGTCACGACGAAATTTTTTAGGCTTAGTCCAGACACAATTTTTTTTTTCGAGTTTTGAAAAATTTTCACCAATAACTTTCTGTTGACCTGATCGAGTCCAACGATATTATATATTATATTATATATTCTCATTACACATTTTTCCATATCTTGTTTAGTTTTTGAGATTTTGATGCTTTCATAACAATAATTACTTATTAGTGGAACTACCTACAGCGGACACTACATAGCCTACTGTAGACTTTCGCGAGCACGTGGCATAAACATAATGATTCACTTCAAACCCCAATTCCATCTGAATCCCCCATGAGCAAAATGCCTATGATCTCTTCTAAGAGCAGGAAGGCCTTTTAGATTATACTAAGCTATTTCGTTTGTATTTTAGTTTATATTGTGTGTTTAATACGGACTCATTCAAATTCATCGAAACGAAAATTATCGCCAAGTTTCGACGAATTTTTTTAGGCAAAGTCTAGACACAATTTTTTTTTTCGAGATTTGAAAAATTATCATCAATGACTTTTTGTTGACCTGATCGAGTCCTATGATACTTACAGTACACATTTTTCCATATCTAGTTTAGCTTTTGAGATTTTGATGCATTCATAACAATAAATACTTACAGTAGAACCACCTACATCGGACAATACATAACCTACTGTAGACCTCTGCGAGAACGTGGCATGAATATCATGATTCACTTGTAACCCCAATTTCATTTAAATTTCTCGGGAGCAAAATGCCTAAGAGCAGGAAGACCTTTTAGATTATACTAAGCTTTCATCTTTTGTTTGTATTTTACATTATATTGTGTGTTTAATACGGACTTATTCAAATTCATCGAAACGAAAATTATCGCCAAGTCTCGACGAATTTTTTTAGGCCAAGTCTAGACACAATTTTTTTTTACGAGATATGAAAAATTTTCATCAATAAATTTTTGTTGACCTGATCGAGTTCTATGATATTCTCCGTACACTTTTTTCCATATCTTGTTTAGTTTTTGAGATTTTGATGCTTTCATAACAATAATTACTATATAGTGGAACCACCTACATCGGACACTACATAGCCTACTGTAGACATCTGCAAGAACGTGGCATGAATATGATGATTCACTTGAAACCCCAATTTCATTTAAATTTCTCAGGAGCAAAACGCCTAAGAGCAGGAAGACCTTTTACTAAGCTTTCATATTTTGTTTGTATTTTATATTATATTGTGTGTTTAATATGGACTTATTCAATTCGACGAAACGAAAATTAACGCCAAGTATCGACGAATTTTTTAGGCCAAGTCTAGGCACAATTTTTTTTTTTCGAGATATGAAAAATTTTCACGTATAACTTTTTGTTGACATGATCTAGTTCTATGATATTCTTTGTACACTTTTTTCCATATCTTGTTTAGTTTTTGAGATTTTGATGCTCTCATAACAATAAATACATAATAAGGGAATTACCGACAGCGGACACTACAGAGCCTTCTGCAGACCTCCGCGAGCACGTGGCATGAACATAATGATTCACTTGAAACCGCAATTCCATCTGAATCCCTTATGAGCAAAATGCCTATGATCTCTTCTAAGAGCAGGAAGACCTTTTAGATTATACTAAGCTATTTCGTATGTATTTTACTTTATATTGTGTGTATAATACGGACTTATTCAAATTCGTCGAAACGAAAACTATCGACAAGTCTCGACGAATTTTTTTAAGCTAAGTCCGACACAATTTTTTTTTTTCGAGATATGAAAAATTTTCACCAATAACATTTTGTTGACCTGATCGAGTCCAACGATATTCTCTATATACTTTTTTCCATATCATGTTTAGTTTTTGAGATTTTGATGCTTTCATAACAATAAATACATAATAGTGGAACTACCTATAGCGGACACTACATAGCCTACTTTAGACCTCCGCGAGCACGTGGCATGAACATAATGATTCACTAGAAACACCAATTCCATCTGAATCCCTCAGGAGCAAAATGCCTATGATCTCTTTTAAGTGCAGGAAGACCTTTTAGATTATACTAAGCTATTCCGTTTGTATTTTAATTTATATTGTGTGTTTAATACGACTTATTCAAATTCGTCGAAACGAAAACTATCGCCAAGTCTTGACGAATTTTTTAATGCAAAGTCCGACATAATTTTTTTTTTTTTCGAGATATGAAAAATTTTCACCAACAACTTTTTGTTGACCTGATCGAGTTTAATGATATTCTTCGTACACTTTTTTCCATATCTTGTTTAGTTTTTGAGATGTTGATGCTTTCATAACAATAAATACATAATAGTGGAACTACCTATAGCGGACACTACATAGCCTACTTTAGACCTCCGCGAGCACGTGGCATGAACATAATGATTCACTTGAAACCGCAATTCCATCTGAATCCCTCATGAGCAAAATGCCTATGATCTCTTCTAAGAGCAGGAAGGCCTTTTAGATTATACTAAGCTATTTCGTTTGTATTTTAGTTTATATTGTGTGTTTAATACGGACTTATTCAAATTCGTCGAAACGAAAACTATCGCCAAGTCTTGACGAATTTTTTAATGCAAAGTCCGACACAATTTTTTTTTTTCGAGATATGAAAAATTTTCACCAATAACATTTTGTTGACCTGATCGAGTCCAACGATATTCTCTACATACTTTTTTCCATATCTTGTTTAGTTTTTGAGATTTTGATGCTTTCATGACAATAAATACATAATAGTGGAACTACCTATAGCGGACACTACATAGCCTACTTTAGACCTCCGCGAGCACGTGGCATGAACAAAATGATTCACTAGAAACACCAATTCCATCTGAATCCCTCAGGAGCAAAATGCCTATGATCTCTTCTAAGTGCAGGAAGACCTTTTAGATTATACTAAGCTATTTCGTTTGTATTTTACTTTATATTGTGTGTATAATACGGACTTATTCAAATTCGTCGAAACGAAAACTATCGCCAAGTCTCGACGAATTTTTTAAGGCCAAGTCCGTCACAATTTTTTTTTTTCGAGATATGAAAAATTTTCACCATCAACTTTTTGTTGACCTGATCGCGTTCAATGATATTCTTCGTACACTTTTTTCCATATCTTGTTTAGTTTTTGAGATCTTGATCTTGATGCTTTCATAACAATAAATACATAATAGTGGAACTACCTATAGCGGACACTACATAGCCTACTTTAGACCTCCGCGAGCACGTGGCATGAACATAATGATTCACTTGAAACCGCAATTCCATCTGAATCCCTCATGAGCAAAATGCCTATGATCTCTTCTAAGAGCAGGAAGGCCTTTTAGATTATACTAAGCTATTTCGTTTGTATTTTAGTTTATATTGTGTGTTTAATACGGACTTATTCAAATTCGTCGAAACGAAAACTATCGCCAAGTCTTGACGAATTTTTTAATGCAAAGTCCGACACAATTTTTTTTTTTCGAGATATGAAAAATTTTCACCAATAACATTTTGTTGACCTGATCGAGTCCAACGATATTCTCTACATACTTTTTTCCATATCTTGTTTAGTTTTTGAGATTTTGATGCTTTCATGACAATAAATACATAATAGTGGAACTACCTATAGCGGACACTACATAGCCTACTTTAGACCTCCGCGAGCACGTGACATGAACAAAATGATTCACTAGAAACACCAATTCCATCTGAATCCCTCAGGAGCAAAATGCCTATGATGTCTTCTAAGAGCAGCAAGACCTTTAAGATTATACTAAGCTATTTCGTTTGTATTTTACTTTATATTGTGTGTATAATACGGACTTATTCAAATTCGTCGAAACGAAAACTATCGCCAAGTCTCGACGAATTTTTTAAGGCCAAGTCCGTCACAATTTTTTTTTTTCGAGATATGAAAAATTTTCACCATCAACTTTTTGTTGACCTGATCGCGTTCAATGATATTCTTCGTACACTTTTTTCCATATCTTGTTTAGTTTTTGAGATCTTGATGCTTTCATAACAATAAATACATAATAGTGGAATTACCTATAGCGGACACTACAGAGCCTACTGTAGACCTCCGCGAGCACGTGGCATGAACTCAATGATTCACTAGAAATACCAATTCCATCTGAATCCCTCATGAGCAAAATGCCTATGATCTCTTCTAAGTGCAGGGAAGACCTTTAAGGGAGGAGAAAAAAAAAGCCATTTCGTTTGTATTTCACATTTTATTGTGTGTATAATACGGACCTATTCAAATTCTTCGAAACGAAAACTTTCGCCAAGTCTTGACGAATTTTTTAATGCAAAGTCCGACACAATTTTTTTTTTTTCGAGATATGAAAAATTTTCACCAACAACTTTTTGTTGACCTGATCGAGTTCAATGATAATCTTCGTACACTTTTTTCCATATCTTGTTTAGTTTTTGAGATTTTGATGCTTTCATAACAATAAATACATAATAGTGGAACTACCTATAGCGGACACTACATAGCCTACTTTAGACCTCCGCAAGCACGTGGCATGAACATAATGATTCACTAGAAACACCAATTCCATCTGAATCCCTCAGGAGCAAAATGCCTATGATCTCTTCTAAGTGCAGGAAGACCTTTTAGATTATACTAAGCTATATCGTTTGTATTTTACTTTATATTGTGTGTATAATACGGACTTATTCAAATTCGTCGAAACGAAAACTATCACCAAGTCTCGACGATTTTTTTTTAATCCAAGTCCGACACAATTTTTTTTTTTTCGAGATATGAAAAATTTTCACCAATAACATTTTGTTGACCTGATCGAGTCCAACGATGTTCTCTACATACTTTTTTCCATATCTTGTTTAGTTTTTGAGATTTTGATGCTTTCATAACAATAAATACATAATAGTGGAACTACCAATAGCGGACACTACAGAGCCTACTGTAGACCTCCTCGAGCACGTGGCATGAACATAATGATTCACTAGAAACACCAATTCCATCTGAATCCCTCATGAGCAAAATGCCTATGATCTCTTCTAAGAGCAGGAAGGCCTTTTAGATTATACTTAGCTATTTCGTTTGTATTTTAGTTTATATTGTGTGTTTAATACGGACTTATTCAAATTCGTCGAAACGAAAACTTTCGCCAAGTCTTGACGAATTTTTTAATGCAAAGTCCGACACATTTTTTTTTTTTTCGAGATATGAAAAATTTTCACCAACAACTTTTTGTTGACCTGATCGAGTTCAATGATATTCTTCGTACACTTTTTTCCATATTTTGTTTAGTTTTTGAGATTTTGATGCTTTCATAACAATAAATACATAATAGTGGAACTACCTATAGCGGACACTACAGAGCCTACTGTAGACCTCCTCGAGCACGTGGCATGAACATAATGATTCACTAGAAACACCAATTCCATCTGAATCCCTCATGAGCAAAATGCCTATGATCTCTTCTAAGAGCAGGAAGGCCTTTTAGATTATACTTAGCTATTTCGTTTGTATTTTAGTTTATATTGTGTGTTTAATACGGACTTATTCAAATTCGTCGAAACGAAAACTTTCGCCAAGTCTTGACGATTTTTTTAATGCAAAGTCCGACACATTTTTTTTTTTTTCGAGATATGAAAAATTTTCACCAACAACTTTTTGTTGACCTGATCGCGTTCAATGATATTCTTCGTACACTTTTTTCCATATCTTGTTTAGTTCTTGAGATTTTGATGCTTTCATTATAATAAATACATAATAGTGGAACTACCTACAGCGGACACTACATTGCCTACTGTAGACCTCCGCGAGCACGTGGCATGAACATAATGATTCACTTGAAACGGCAATTCCATCTGAATCCCTCATGAGCAAAATGCCTATGATCTCTTCGAAGAGCAGGAAGGCCTTTTAGATTATACTAAGCTATTTCGTTTGTATTTTAATTTATATTGTGTGTTTAATACGGACTTATTCAAATTCGTCGAAACGAAAACTATCGTCAAGTCTCGACGAATTTTTTAAGGCAAAGTCCGACACAATTTTTTTTTTCAAGATATGAAAAATTTTCACCAACAACTTTTTGTTGACCTGATCGAGTTCAATGATATTCTTCGTACACTTTTGTCCATATCTTGTGTAGTTTTTGAGATTTTGATGCTTTCATAACAATAAATACATAATAGTGGAATTACCTATAGCGGATACTACATAGCCTACTGTAGACCTCCACGAGCACGTGGCATAAATATAATGATTCACTAGAAACACCAATTCCATCTGAATCCCTCAGGAGCAAAATGCCTATGATCTCTTCTAAGTGCAGGAAGACGTTTTAGATTATACTAAGCTATTTCGTTTGTATTTCACATTATATTGTGTGTATAATACGGACTTATTCAAATTCGTCGAAACGGAAACTATCGCCAAGTCTCGACGAATTTTTTTAGGCTAAGTCCAGACACAATTTTTTTTTTTCGAGATATGAAAAATGTTCACCAATAACTTTTTGTTGAGCTTATCGAGTTCAATGATATTCTCCCCACACATTTTTCCATATCTAGTTTAGTTTTTGAGATTTTGATGGTTTCATAACAATAATTACTATATAGTGGATCCACCTACATCGGACACTACATAGCCTACTGTAGACCTCTGCAAGAACGTGGCATGAATATGATGATTCACTTGAAACCCCAATATCATTTAAATTTCTCAGGAGCAAAACGCCTAAGAGCAGGAAGACCTTTTACTAAGCTTTCATATTTTGTTTGTATTTTACATTGTATTGTGTGTTTAATACAGACTTATTCAAATTCGTCGAAACGAAAATTAACGCCAAGTATCGACGAATTTTTTAGGCCAAGTCTAGGCACAATTTTTTTTTTGAGATATGAAAAATTTTCATCTATAACTTTTTGTTGAACTGATCGAGTTAAATGATATTCTCCGTACACTTTTTTCCATATCTTGTTTAGTTTTTGAGATGTTGATGCTTTCATAACAATAAATACATAATAGTGGAACTACCTATAGCGGACAATACATAG
The DNA here is from genome assembly GCA_958298965.1 of Chrysolina haemoptera. Taxonomy (NCBI): domain Eukaryota; kingdom Metazoa; phylum Arthropoda; class Insecta; order Coleoptera; family Chrysomelidae; genus Chrysolina; species Chrysolina haemoptera. The sequence continues at coordinate 20,753,762 of OY282588.1, read as the reverse complement.
CCTACTGTAGACCTCCGCGAGCACGTGGCATGAACATAATGATTCACTTGAAACCGCAATTCCATCTGAATCCCTTATGAGCAAAATGCCTATGATCTCTTCTAAGAGCAGGAAGACCTTTTAGATTATACTAAGCTATTTCGTTTGTATTTTACTTTATATTGTGTGTATAATACGGACTTATTCAAATTCGTCGAAACGAAAACTATCGCTAAGTTTCAACGAATTTTTTAAGGCAAAGTCCGACACAATTTTTTTTTTTTCGAGATGTGAAAAATTTTCACCAACAACTTTTTGTTGACCTGATCGAGTTCAATGATATTCTTCGTACAGTTTTTTCCATATCTTGTTTAGTTTTTGAGATTTTGATGCTTTCATAACAATAAATACATAATAGTGGAACTACCTATAGCGGACACTACATAGCCTACTTTAGACCTCCGCGAGCACGTGGCATGAACATAATGATTCACTTAAAACCGCAATTCCACCTGAATCCCTCATGAGCAAAATGCCTATGATCTCTTCTAAGAGCAGGAAGACCTTTTAGATTATACTAAGCTATTTCGTTTGTATTTTACTTTATATTGTGTGTATAATACGGACTTATTCAAATTCGTCGAAACGAAAACTATCGCCAAGTCTCGACGTATTCTTTAAGGCAAAGTCCGACACAATTTTTTTTTTCGAGATATGAAAAATTTTCACCAACAACTATTTGTTGACCTGATCGAGTTCAATGATATTCTACGTACACTTTTTTCCATATCTTGTTTAGTTTTTGAGATGTTGATGCTTTCATAACAATAAATACATAATAGTGGAACTACCTATAGCGGACACTACAGAGCCTACTGTAGACCTCCGCGAGCACGTGGCATGAACATAATGATTCACTAGAAACACCAATTCCATCAGAATCCCTCAGGAGCAAATCGCCTATGATCTCTTCTAAGAGCAGGAAGACCTTTTAGATTATACTAAGCTATTTCGTTTGTATATTACATTATATTGTATGTTGAATATGGACTTATTCAAATTCGTCGAAACGAAAATTATTGCCAAATCTCGACGAATTTTTTTAGGCCAAGTCTAGACACAATTTTTTTTTTCGAGAAAAATTTTCATCAATAACTTTTTGTTGACCTGATCGAGTTCAATGATATTCTCCGTACACTTTTTTCCATAACTTGTTTAGTTTTTGAGATTTTGATGATTTCATAACAATAATTACTTTATAGTGGAACCACCTACAGCGGACACTACATAGCCTACTGTACACCTCCGCGAGCACGTGGCATGAATATAATGATTCACTTAAAACCCCAATTCCATTTGAATCCCTCATGTTCCCTCATGTTCTTTCTATGAGCAGGAAGTCCTATCAGATACCCAGTTTTATTTCATATTTCGTTTTCATTTTACATTATATTGTATGCATAATACGGACCTATTCAAATTCGTCGAAACGAAACTATTTGCCAAGTCACGACGAAATTTTTTAGGCTTAGTCCAGACACAATTTTTTTTTTCGAGTTTTGAAAAATTTTCACCAATAACTTTCTGTTGACCTGATCGAGTCCAACGATATTATATATTATATTATATATTCTCCCTACACATTTTTCCATATCTTGTTTAGTTTTTGAGATTTTGATGCTTTCATAACAATAATTACTTATTAGTGGAACTACCTACAGCGGACACTACATAGCCTACTGTAGACTTTCGCGAGCACGTGGCATAAACATAATGATTCACTTCAAACCCCAATTCCATCTGAATCCCTCAAGAGCAAAATGCCTATGATCTCTTCTAAGAGCAGGAAGACCTTTTAGATCATACTAAGCTATTTCGTTAGTATTTTACATTATATTGTATTTATAATACGGACTTATTCAAATTCGTCGAAATGAAAATTATCGCCAAGTCTCGACGAATTTTTTAAGGCTAAGTCTAACAAATTTTTTTTTTTTTCGAGATATGAAAAATTTTCACCAACAACTTTTTGTTGACCTGATCGAGTTCAATGATATTCTTCTCACACTTTTTTTCATATCTTGTTTAGTTTTTGAGATTTTGATGCTTTCATAACAATAAATACATAATAGTGGAATTACCTATAGCGGACACTACAGATCCTACTGTAGACCTCCGCGAGCACGTGGCATGAACATAATGATTCACTTGAAACCCCAATTCCATCTGAATCCCTCATGAGCAGAATGCCTATGATCTCTTCTAAGAGCAGGAAGACCTTTCAGATTATACTAAGCTATTTCGTTTGTACTTTACATTATATTGTATGTTTAATACGGACTTAATCGAATTCGTCGAAACGAAAACTATCGCCTAGTCTCGCCGAATTTCTTGAGGCTAAGTCCGACACAATTTTTTTTGTTTTTCGAGATATGAAAATTTTTCACCAATAATTTTTTGTTGACCTGATCGAGTCCAACGATATTCTTTTCATACTTTTTTCCATATCTCGTTTAGTTTTTGAGATTTTGATGCTTTCATAACAATAAATACATAATAGTGCAACTACCTATAGCGGACACTACATAGCCTACTGTAGACCTCCGCGAGCACGTGGCATGAATATAATGATTCACTTGAAACCGCAATTCCATCTGAATCCCTCATGAGCAAAATGCCTATGATCTCTTCTAAGAGCAGGAAAACCTTTTAGATTATACTAAGCTATTTCGTTTGTATTTTACATTATATTGTGTGTATAATACGGAGGACTTATTCAAATTCGTCGAAACTAAAACTATCGCCAAGTCTCGACGAATTTTTTTAGGCTAAGTCCGACACAATTTTTTTTTCGAAATATGAAAAATTTTCACCCATAACTTTTTGTTGACCTGATCGAGTCCAACGATATTCTTCCCAAACATTTTTCCATATCTTGTTTAGTTTTTGAGATTTGGATGCTTTCATAAAAATAATTACTTAATAGTGGAACTACCTACGGACACTACATAGCCTACTGTAAATCTCCGCGAGCACGTGGCATGAACATAATGATTCACTTGAAACCGCAATTCCATCTGAATCCCTTATGAGCAAAATGTCTATGATCTCTTCTAAGAGCAGGAAGGCCTTTTAGATTATACTAAGCTATTTCGTTTGTATTTTAATTTATATTGTGTGTTTAATACGGACTTATTCAAATTCGTCGAAACGAAAACTATCGACAAGTCTTGACGAATTTTTTAATGCAAAGTCCGACACAATTTTTTTTTTTCGAGATATGAAAAATTTTCACCAACAACTATTTGTTGACCTGATCGAGTTTAGTGATATTCTTCGTACACTTTTTTCCATATCTTGTTTAGTTTTCGAGATTTTGATGCTTTCATAACAATAAATACATAACAGTGGAACTACCTATACCGGACACTACATAGCCTACTGTAGACCTCCGCGAGCACGTGGCATGAACATAATGATTCACTTGAAACCGCAATTCCATCTGAATCCCTCATGAGCAAAATGCATATGATCTCTTCTAAGAGCAGGAAGACCTTTTAGATTATACTAAGCTATTCCGTTTGTATTTTAATTTATATTGTGTGTTTAATACGACTTATTCAAATTCGTCGAAACGAAAACTATCGCCAAGTCTTGACGAATTTTTTAATGCAAAGTCCGACATAATTTTTTTTTTTTCGAGATATGAAAAATTTTCACCAACAACTTTTTGTTGACCTGATCGAGTTTAATGATATTCTTCGTACACTTTTTTCCATATCTTGTTTAGTTTTTGAGATGTTGATGCTTTCATAACAATAAATACATATTGATTAAAAGTTTGATTTTGTGGAGGAAATCCAGTTCTTGACATAATTTTTTTTTTTCTAAGAAGTTTTGATAACGGAGGCAGATACAGCCTCCGAAACGTCAACAGTTTTCAAAAAAAAGAGAAGTATTCTTTGTTAATTCGATCTCATTTTTTCAGATAGGCAAATTCAGTGTAGGGTACGTTACTGACAAAAATTAATTTCTTTCAAGACAACAGTCTTGTGAACGCAGTAACTTATCGGGCAAATTAATTAATTTGCCCTTCTACACTTGTACAGATTTCTTTGGATTAAAAATTTTTTTCATTTTCAGATTGTGGAAGGTGATAAACCCAAAAAATTATGTCAAGAAATAAATACATAATAGTGGAACTACCTATAGCGGACACTACATAGCCTACTTTAGACCTCCGCGAGCACGTGGCATGAACATAATGATTCACTTGAAACCGCAATTCCATCTGAATCCCTCATGAGCAAAATGCCTATGATCTCTTCTAAGAGCAGGAAGGCCTTTTAGATTATACTAAGCTATTTCGTTTGTATTTTAGTTTATATTGTGTGTTTAATACGGACTTATTCAAATTCGTCGAAACGAAAACTATCGTAAGTCTTGACGAATTTTTTAATGCAAAGTCCGACACAATTTTTTTTTTCGAGATATGAAAAATTTTCACCAATAACATTTTGTTGACCTGATCGAGTCCAACGATATTCTCTACATACTTTTTTCCATATCTTGTTTAGTTTTTGAGATTTTGATGCTTTCATGACAATAAATACATAATAGTGGAACTACCTATAGCGGACACTACATAGCCTACTTTAGACCTCCGCGAGCACGTGTTTGTTGACCTGATCGAGTTCAATGATATTCTTCGTACACTTTTTTCCATATCTTGTTTAGTTTTTGAGATCTTGATGCTTTCATATCAATAAATACATAATAGTGGAACTACCTATAGCGGACACTACATAGCCTACTTTAGACCTCCGCGAGCACGTGGCATGAACATAATGATTCACTAGAAACACCAATTCCATCTGAATCCCTCATGAGCAAAATGCCTATGATCTCTTCTAAGTGCAGGAAGACCTTTAAGGGAGGAGAAAAAAAAGCCATTTCGTTTGTATTTCACATTTTATTGTGTGTATAATACGGACTTATTCAAATTCATCGAAACGAAAACTATCGCCAAGTCTCGACGAATTTTTTAATCTAAGTCCGACACAATTTTTTTTTTTTTTCGAGATATGAAAAATTTTCACCAATATTATTTTGTTGACCTGATCGAGTCCAACGAAATTCTCCACATACTTTTTTCAATATCTTGTTTAGTTCTTGAGATTTTGATGCTTTCATAATAATAAATACATAATAGTGGAACTACCTATAGCGGACACTACATAGCCTACTGTAGACCTCCGCGAGCACGTGGCATGAACTTGAAACCGCAATTCCATCTGAATACCTTATGAGCAAAATGCCTATGATCCCTTCTAAGAGCAGGAAGGCCTTTTAGATTATACTAAGCTATTTCGTTTGTATTTTAATTTATATTGTGTGTTTAAAACGGATTTATTCAAATTCGTCGAAACGAAAACTATCGCCAAGTCTTGTTGAATTTTTTAATGCAAAGTCCGACATAATTTTTTTTTTTTCGAGATATGAAAAATTTTCACCAACAACTTTTTGTTGACCTGATCGAGTTTAATGATATTCTACGTACATTTTTTTCCATATCTTGTTTAGTTTTTGAGATTTTGATGCTTTCATAACAATAAATACATAATAGTGGAACTACCTATAGCGGACACTACATAGCCTTCTTTAGACCTCCTCGAGCACGTGGCATGAACATAATGATTCACTTGAAACCGCAATTCCATCTGAAACCCTCATGAGCAAAATGCCTATGATCTCTTCTAAGAGCAGGAAGGCCTTTTAGATTATACTAAGCTATTTCGTTTGTATTTTAGTTTATATTGTGTGTTTAATACGGACTTATTCAAATTCGTCGAAACGAAAACTATCGCCAAGTCTTGACGAATTTTTTAATGCAAAGTCCGACACAATTTTTTTTTTTCGAGATATGAAAAATTTTCACCAATAACATTTTGGTTGACCTGATCGAGTCCAACGATATTCTCTACATACTTCTTTCCATATCTTGTTTAGTTTTTGAGATTTTGATGCTTTCATAACAATAAATACATAATAGTAGAACTACCTATAGCGGACATACAGAGCCTACTGTAGACCTCCTCGAGCACGTGGCATGAACATAATGATTCACTAGAAACACCAATTCCATCTGAATCCCTCAGGAGCAAAATGCCTATGATCTCTTCTAAGTGCAGGAAGACCTTTTAGATTATACTAAGCTATATCGTTTGTATTTTACTTTATATTGTGTGTATAATACGGACTTATTCAAATTCGTCGAAACGAAAACTATCGCCAAGTCTCGACGAATTTTTTTAATCCAAGTCCGACACAATTTTTTTTTTTTCGAGATATGAAAAATTTTCATCAATAACATTTTGTTGTCCTGATCGAGTCCAACGATATTCTCTACATACTTTTTTCCATATCTTGTTTAGTTTTTGAGATTTTGATGCTTTCATAACAATAAATACATAATAGTGGAACTACCTATAGCGGACACTACAGAGCCTACTGTAGACCTCCTCGAGCAAGTGGCATGAACATAATGATTCACTAGAAACACCAATTCCATCTGAATCCCTCATGAGCAAAATGCCTATGATCTCTTCTAAGAGCAGGAAGGCCTTTTAGATTATACTTAGCTATTTCGTTTGTATTTTAGTTTATATTGTGTGTTTAATACGGACTTATTCAAATTCGTCGAAACGAAAACTTTCGCCAAGTCTTGACGAATTTTATTAATGCAAAGTCCGACACATTTTTTTTTTCGAGATATGAAAAATTTTCACCAACAACTTTTTGTTGACCTGATCGAGTTCAATGATATTCTTCGTACACTTTATTGCATATTTTGTTTAGTTTTTGAGATTTTGATGCTTTCATAACAATAAATACATAATAGTGGAACTACCTATAGCGGACACTACATAGCCTACTTTAGACCTCCGCGAGCACGTGGCATGAACATAATGATTCACTAGAAACACCAATTCCATCTGAATCCCTCAGGAGCAAAATGCCTATGATCTCTTCTAAGTGCAGGAAGACCTTTTAGATTATACTAAGCTATTTCGTTTGTATTTTACTTTATATTGTGTGTATAATACGGACTTATTCAAATTCGTCGAAACGAAAACTATCGCCAAGTCTCGACGAATTTTTTAAGGCCAAGTCCGTCACAATTTTTTTTTTTCGAGATATGAAAAATTTTCACCATCAACTTTTTGTTGACCTGATCGAGTTCAATGATATTCTTCGTACACTTTTTTCCATATCTTGTTTAGTTTTTGAGATCTTGATGCTTTCATAACATAAATACATAATAGTGGAATTACCTATAGCGGACACTACAGAGCCTACTGTAGACCTCCGCGAGCACGTGGCATGAACCTAATGATTCACTAGAAATACCAATTCCATCTGAATCCCTCATGAGCAAAATGCCTATGATCTCTTCTAAGTGCAGGGAAGACCTTTAAGGGAGGAGAAAAAAAAAGCCATTTCGTTCGTATTTCACATTTTATTGTGTGTTTAATACGGACCTATTCAAATTCGTCGAAACGAAAACTTTCGTCAAGTCTTGACGAATTTTTTAATGCAAAGTCCGACACAATTTTTTTTTTTTCGAGATATGAAAAATTTTCACTAACAACTTTTTGTTGACCTGATCGAGTCCAACGATATTCTCCCTACACATTTTTCCATATCTAGTTTAGTTTTTGAGAATTTGATGCATTCATAACAATAATTACTTACAGTGAAACCACCTACGTCGGACACTACATAACCTACTGTAGACCTCTGCCAGAACGTGGCATGAATATCATGATTCACTTGTAACCCCAATTTCATTTAAATTTCTCGGGAGCAAAATGCCTAAGAGCAGAAAGACCTTTTAGATTATACTAAGCTTTAATATTTTGTTTGTATTTCACATTTTATTGTTTGTATAATACGGACTTATTCAAATTCGTCGAAACGAAAACTTTCGCCAAGTCTCGACGAATTTTTTAAGGCTAAGACCGACACAATTTTTTTTTTCGAGATATGAAAAATTTTCACCAACAACTTTTTGTTGACCTGATCGAGTTCAATGATATTCTTCCTACACTTTTTTCCATATCTTGTGTAGTTTTTGAGATTTTGATGCTTTCATAACAATAAATACATAATAGTGGAATTACCTATATCGGATACTACATAGCCTACTGTAGACCTCCACGAGCACGTGGCATAAACATAATGATTCACTTCAAACCCCAATTCCATCTGAATCCCTCAAGAGCAAAATGCCTATGATCTCTTCTAAGTGCAGGAAGACCTTCTAGATTATACTAAGCCATTTCGTTTGTATTTCACATTTTATTGTGTGTATAATACGGACTTATTCCCATTCGTCGAAACGAAAACTATCGATAAGTCTCGACGAATTTTTTTAATCTAAGTCCGACACAATTTTTTTTTATCGAGATATGAAAAATTTTCACCAATAACATTTTGTTGACCTGATCTAGTCCAACGATATTCTCTTCATACCTTTTTCCATATCTTGTTTAGTTTTTGAGATTTTGATGCTTTCATAACAATAAATACATAATAGTGGAACTACCAATAGCGGACACTACAGAGCCTACTGTAGACCTCCTCGAGCACGTGGCATGAACATAATGATTCACTAGAAACACCAATTCCATCTGAATCCCTCATGAGCAAAATGCCTATGATCTCTTCTAAGAGCAGGAAGGCCTTTTAGATTATACTTAGCTATTTCGTTTGTATTTTAGTTTATATTGTGTGTTTAATACGGACTTATTCAAATTCGTCGAAACGAAAACTTTCGCCAAGTCTTGACGAATTTTTTAATGCAAAGTCCGACACATTTTTTTTTTTTCGAGATATGAAAAATTTTCACCAACAACTTTTTGTTGACCTGATCGCGTTCAATGATATTCTTCGTACACTTTTTTCCATATCTTGTTTAGTTCTTGAGAATTTGATGCTTTCATTATAATAAATACATAATAGTGGAACTACCTACAGCGGACACTACATTGCCTACTGTAGACCTCCGCGAGCACGTGGCATGAACATAATGATTCACTTGAAACGGCAATTCCATCTGAATCCCTCATGAGCAAAATGCCTATGATCTCTTCGAAGAGCAGGAAGGCCTTTTAGATTATACTAAGCTATTTCGTTTGTATTTTAATTTATATTGTGTGTTTAATACGGACTTATTCAAATTCGTCGAAACGAAAACTATCGTCAAGTCTCGACGAATTTTTTAAGGCAAAGTCCGACACAATTTTTTTTTTCAAGATATGAAAAATTTTCACCAACAACTTTTTGTTGACCTGATCGAGTTCAATGATATTCTTCGTACACTTTTGTCCATATCTTGTGTAGTTTTTGAGATTTTGATGCTTTCATAACAATAAATACATAATAGTGGAATTACCTATAGCGGATACTACATAGCCTACTGTAGACCTCCACGAGCACGTGGCATAAATATAATGATTCACTAGAAACACCAATTCCATCTGAATCCCTCAGGAGCAAAATTCCTATGATCTCTTCTAAGTGCAGGAAGACGTTTTAGATTATACTAAGCTATTTCGTTTGTATTTCACATTATATTGTGTGTATAATACGGACTTATTCAAATTCGTCGAAACGGAAACTATCGCCAAGTCTCGACGAATTTTTTTAGGCTAAGTCCAGACACAATTTTTTTTTTTCGAGATATGAAAAATGTTCACCAATAACTTTTTGTTGAGCTTATCGAGTTCAATGATATTCTCCCCACACATTTTTCCATATCTAGTTTAGTTTTTGAGATTTTGATGGTTTCATAACAATAATTACTATATAGTGGATCCACCTACATCGGACACTACATAGCCTACTGTAGACCTCTGCAAGAACGTGGCATGAATATGATGATTCACTTGAAACCCCAATATCATTTAAATTTCTCAGGAGCAAAACGCCTAAGAGCAGGAAGACCTTTTACTAAGCTTTCATATTTTGTTTGTATTTTACATTGTATTGTGTGTTTAATACAGACTTATTCAAATTCGTCGAAACGAAAATTAACGCCAAGTATCGACGAATTTTTTAGGCCAAGTCTAGGCACAATTTTTTTTTTGAGATATGAAAAATTTTCATCTATAACTTTTTGTTGACCTGATCGAGTTAAATGATATTCTCCGTACACTTTTTTCCATATCTTGTTTAGTTTTTGAGATGTTGATGCTTTCATAACAATAAATACATAATAGTGGAACTACCTATAGCGGACAATACATAGCCTACTGTAGACCTCCGCGAGCACGTGGCATGAACATAATGATTCACTTGAAACCGCAATTCCATCTGAATCCCTTATGAGCAAAATGCCTATGATCTCTTCTAAGAGCAGGAAGACCTTTTAGATTATACTAAGCTATTTCGTTTGTATTTTACTTTATATTGTGTGTATAATACGGACTTATTCAAATTCGTCGAAACGAAAACTATCGCTAAGTTTCAACGAATTTTTTAAGGCAAAGTCCGACACAATTTTTTTTTTTCGAGATGTGAAAAATTTTCACCAACAACTTTTTGTTGACCTGATCGAGTTCAATGATATTCTTCGTACAGTTTTTTCCATATCTTGTTTAGTTTTTGAGATTTTGATGCTTTCATAACAATAAATACATAATAGTGGAACTACCTATAGCGGACACTACATAGCCTACTTTAGACCTCCGCGAGCACGTGGCATGAACATAATGATTCACTTAAAACCGCAATTCCACCTGAATCCCTCATGAGCAAAATGCCTATGATCTCTTCTAAGAGCAGGAAGACCTTTTAGATTATACTAAGCTATTTCGTTTGTATTTTACTTTATATTGTGTGTATAATACGGACTTATTCAAATTCGTCGAAACGAAAACTATCGCCAAGTCTCGACGTATTCTTTAAGGCAAAGTCCGACACAATTTTTTTTTTCGAGATATGAAAAATTTTCACCAACAACTATTTGTTGACCTGATCGAGTTCAATGATATTCTACGTACACTTTTTTCCATATCTTGTTTAGTTTTTGAGATGTTGATGCTTTCATAACAATAAATACATAATAGTGGAACTACCTATAGCGGACACTACAGAGCCTACTGTAGACCTCCGCGAGCACGTGGCATGAACATAATGATTCACTAGAAACACCAATTCCATCTGAATCCCTCAGGAGCAAAATTCCTATGATCTCTTCTAAGTGCAGGAAGACGTTTTAGATTATACTAAGCTATTTCGTTTGTATTTCACATTATATTGTGTGTATAATACGGACTTATTCAAATTCGTCGAAACGGAAACTATCGCCAAGTCTCGACGAATTTTTTTAGGCTAAGTCCAGACACAATTTTTTTTTTTCGAGATATGAAAAATGTTCACCAATAACTTTTTGTTGAGCTTATCGAGTTCAATGATATTCTCCCCACACATTTTTCCATATCTAGTTTAGTTTTTGAGATTTTGATGGTTTCATAACAATAATTACTATATAGTGGATCCACCTACATCGGACACTACATAGCCTACTGTAGACCTCTGCAAGAACGTGGCATGAATATGATGATTCACTTGAAACCCCAATATCATTTAAATTTCTCAGGAGCAAAACGCCTAAGAGCAGGAAGACCTTTTACTAAGCTTTCATATTTTGTTTGTATTTTACATTGTATTGTGTGTTTAATACAGACTTATTCAAATTCGTCGAAACGAAAATTAACGCCAAGTATCGACGAATTTTTTAGGCCAAGTCTAGGCACAATTTTTTTTTTGAGATATGAAAAATTTTCATCTATAACTTTTTGTTGACCTGATCGAGTTAAATGATATTCTCCGTACACTTTTTTCCATATCTTGTTTAGTTTTTGAGATGTTGATGCTTTCATAACAATAAATACATAATAGTGGAACTACCTATAGCGGACAATACATAGCCTACTGTAGACCTCCGCGAGCACGTGGCATGAACATAATGATTCACTTGAAACCGCAATTCCATCTGAATCCCTTATGAGCAAAATGCCTATGATCTCTTCTAAGAGCAGGAAGACCTTTTAGATTATACTAAGCTATTTCGTTTGTATTTTACTTTATATTGTGTGTATAATACGGACTTATTCAAATTCGTCGAAACGAAAACTATCGCTAAGTTTCAACGAATTTTTTAAGGCAAAGTCCGACACAATTTTTTTTTTTCGAGATGTGAAAAATTTTCACCAACAACTTTTTGTTGACCTGATCGAGTTCAATGATATTCTTCGTACAGTTTTTTCCATATCTTGTTTAGTTTTTGAGATTTTGATGCTTTCATAACAATAAATACATAATAGTGGAACTACCTATAGCGGACACTACATAGCCTACTTTAGACCTCCGCGAGCACGTGGCATGAACATAATGATTCACTTAAAACCGCAATTCCACCTGAATCCCTCATGAGCAAAATGCCTATGATCTCTTCTAAGAGCAGGAAGACCTTTTAGATTATACTAAGCTATTTCGTTTGTATTTTACTTTATATTGTGTGTATAATACGGACTTATTCAAATTCGTCGAAACGAAAACTATCGCCAAGTCTCGACGTATTCTTTAAGGCAAAGTCCGACACAATTTTTTTTTTCGAGATATGAAAAATTTTCACCAACAACTATTTGTTGACCTGATCGAGTTCAATGATATTCTACGTACACTTTTTTCCATATCTTGTTTAGTTTTTGAGATGTTGATGCTTTCATAACAATAAATACATAATAGTGGAACTACCTATAGCGGACACTACAGAGCCTACTGTAGACCTCCGCGAGCACGTGGCATGAACATAATGATTCACTAGAAACACCAATTCCATCAGAATCCCTCAGGAGCAAATCGCCTATGATCTCTTCTAAGAGCAGGAAGACCTTTTAGATTATACTAAGCTATTTCGTTTGTATATTACATTATATTGTATGTTGAATATGGACTTATTCAAATTCGTCGAAACGAAAATTATTGCCAAATCTCGACGAATTTTTTTAGGCCAAGTCTAGACACAATTTTTTTTTTCGAGAAAAATTTTCATCAATAACTTTTTGTTGACCTGATCGAGTTCAATGATATTCTCCGTACACTTTTTTCCATAACTTGTTTAGTTTTTGAGATTTTGATGATTTCATAACAATAATTACTTTATAGTGGAACCACCTACAGCGGACACTACATAGCCTACTGTACACCTCCGCGAGCACGTGGCATGAATATAATGATTCACTTAAAACCCCAATTCCATTTGAATCCCTCATGTTCCCTCATGTTCTTTCTATGAGCAGGAAGTCCTATCAGATACCCAGTTTTATTTCATATTTCGTTTTCATTTTACATTATATTGTATGCATAATACGGACCTATTCAAATTCGTCGAAACGAAACTATTTGCCAAGTCACGACGAAATTTTTTAGGCTTAGTCCAGACACAATTTTTTTTTTCGAGTTTTGAAAAATTTTCACCAATAACTTTCTGTTGACCTGATCGAGTCCAACGATATTATATATTATATTATATATTCTCCCTACACATTTTTCCATATCTTGTTTAGTTTTTGAGATTTTGATGCTTTCATAACAATAATTACTTATTAGTGGAACTACCTACAGCGGACACTACATAGCCTACTGTAGACTTTCGCGAGCACGTGGCATAAACATAATGATTCACTTCAAACCCCAATTCCATCTGAATCCCTCAAGAGCAAAATGCCTATGATCTCTTCTAAGAGCAGGAAGACTTTTAGATCATACTAAGCTATTTCGTTAGTATTTTACATTATATTGTATTTATAATACGGACTTATTCAAATTCGTCGAAATGAAAATTATCGCCAAGTCTCGACGAATTTTTTAAGGCTAAGTCTAACAAATTTTTTTTTTTTTCGAGATATGAAAAATTTTCACCAACAACTTTTTGTTGACCTGATCGAGTTCAATGATATTCTTCTTACACTTTTTTTCATATCTTGTTTAGTTTTTGAGATTTTGATGCTTTCATAACAATAAATACATAATAGTGGAATTACCTATAGCGGACACTACAGATCCTACTGTAGACCTCCGCGAGCACGTGGCATGAACATAATGATTCACTTGAAACCCCAATTCCATCTGAATCCCTCATGAGCAGAATGCCTATGATCTCTTCTAAGAGCAGGAAGACCTTTCAGATTATACTAAGCTATTTCGTTTGTACTTTACATTATATTGTGTGTTTAATACGGACTTAATCGAATTCGTCGAAACGAAAACTATCGCCTAGTCTCGCCGAATTTCTTGAGGCTAAGTCCGACACAATTTTTTTTGTTTTTCGAGATATGAAAATTTTTCACCAATAATTTTTTGTTGACCTGATCGAGTCCAACGATATTCTTTTCATACTTTTTTCCATATCTCGTTTAGTTTTTGAGATTTTGATGCTTTCATAACAATAAATACATAATAGTGCAACTACCTATAGCGGACACTACATAGCCTACTGTAGACCTCCGCGAGCACGTGGCATGAATATAATGATTCACTTGAAACCGCAATTCCATCTGAATCCCTCATGAGCAAAATGCCTATGATCTCTTCTAAGAGCAGGAAAACCTTTTAGATTATACTAAGCTATTTCGTTTGTATTTTACATTATATTGTGTGTATAATACGGAGGACTTATTCAAATTCGTCGAAACTAAAACTATCGCCAAGTCTCGACGAATTTTTTTAGGCTAAGTCCGACACAATTTTTTTTTCGAAATATGAAAAATTTTCACCCATAACTTTTTGTTGACCTGATCGAGTCCAACGATATTCTTCCCAAACATTTTTCCATATCTTGTTTAGTTTTTGAGATTTGGATGCTTTCATAAAAATAATTACTTAATAGTGGAACTACCTACGGACACTACATAGCCTACTGTAAATCTCCGCGAGCACGTGGCATGAACATAATGATTCACTTGAAACCGCAATTCCATCTGAATCCCTTATGAGCAAAATGTCTATGATCTCTTCTAAGAGCAGGAAGGCCTTTTAGATTATACTAAGCTATTTCGTTTGTATTTTAATTTATATTGTGTGTTTAATACGGACTTATTCAAATTCGTCGAAACGAAAACTATCGACAAGTCTTGACGAATTTTTTAATGCAAAGTCCGACACAATTTTTTTTTTTTCGAGATATGAAAAATTTTCACCAACAACTATTTGTTGACCTGATCGAGTTTAGTGATATTCTTCGTACACTTTTTTCCATATCTTGTTTAGTTTTCGAGATTTTGATGCTTTCATAACAATAAATACATAACAGTGGAACTACCTATAGCGGACACTACATAGCCTACTTTAGACCTCCGCGAGCACGTGGCATGAACATAATGATTCACTAGAAACACCAATTCCATCTGAATCCCTCAGGAGCAAAATGCCTATGATCTCTTCTAAGAGCAGGAAGACCTTTTAGATTTTACTAAGCTATTTCGTTTGTATTTTACTTTATATTGTGTGTATAATACGGACTCATTCAAATTCGTCGAAACGAAAACTATCGCCAAGTCTCGACGAATTTTTTAATGCTAAGTCCGACACAATTTTTTTTTTCGAGATATGAAAAATTTTCACCAACAACTTTTTGTTGATCGAGTTCAATGATATTCTTCGTACACTTCTTCCATATCTTGTTTAGTTTTTGAGATCTTGATGCTTTCATGACAATAAATACATAATAGTGGAATTACCTATAGCGGACACTACAGAGCCTACTGTAGACCTCCGCGAGCACGTGGCATGACCATAATGATTCACTAGAAACACCAATTCCATCTGAATCCCTCATGAGCAAAATGCCTATGATCTCTTCTAAGTGCAGGAAGACCTTTAAGGGAGGAGAAAAAAAAAGCCATTTCGTTTGTATTTCACATTTTATTGTGTGTATAATACGGACTTATTCAAATTCGTCGAAACGAAAACTATCGCCAAGTCTCGACGAATTTTTTAATGCTAAGTCCGACACAATTTTTTTTTTTTCGAGATATGAAAAATTTTCACCAATAACATTTTTTGACCTGATCGAGTCCAACGATATTCTCTACATACTTTTTTCCATATCTTGTTTAGTTTTTGAGATTTTGATGCTTTCATAACAATAAATACATAATAGTGGAACTACCTATACCGGACACTACATAGCCTACTGTAGACCTCCGCGAGCACGTGGCATGAACATAATGATTCACTTGAAACCGCAATTCCATCTGAATCCCTCATGAGCAAAATGCATATGATCTCTTCTAAGAGCAGGAAGACCTTTTAGATTATACTAAGCTATTCCGTTTGTATTTTAATTTATATTGTGTGTTTAATACGACTTATTCAAATTCGTCGAAACGAAAACTATCGCCAAGTCTTGACGAATTTTTTAATGCAAAGTCCGACATAATTTTTTTTTTTTTCGAGATATGAAAAATTTTCACCAACAACTTTTTGTTGACCTGATCGAGTTTAATGATATTCTTCGTACACTTTTTTCCATATCTTGTTTAGTTTTTGAGATGTTGATGCTTTCATAACAATAAATACATATTGATTAAAAGTTTGATTTTGTGGAGGAAATCCAGTTCTTGACATAATTTTTTTTTTTCTAAGAAGTTTTGATAACGGAGGCAGATACAGCCTCCGAAACTTCAACAGTTTTCAAAAAAAAGAGTAGTATTCTTTGTTAATTCGATCTCATTTTTTCAGATAGGCAAATTCAGTGTAGGGTACGTTACTGACAAAAATTAATTTCTTTCAAGACAACAGTCTTGTGAACGCAGTAACTTATCGGGCAAATTAATTAATTTGCCCTTCTACACTTGTACAGATTTCTTTGGATTAAAAATTTTTTTCATTTTCAGATTGTGGAAGGTGATAAACCCAAAAAATTATGTCAAGAAATAAATACATAATAGTGGAACTACCTATAGCGGACACTACATAGCCTACTTTAGACCTCCGCGAGCACGTGGCATGAACATAATGATTCACTTGAAACCGCAATTCCATCTGAATCCCTCATGAGCAAAATGCCTATGATCTCTTCTAAGAGCAGGAAGGCCTTTTAGATTATACTAAGCTATTTCGTTTGTATTTTAGTTTATATTGTGTGTTTAATACGGACTTATTCAAATTCGTCGAAACGAAAACTATCGTAAGTCTTGACGAATTTTTTAATGCAAAGTCCGACACAATTTTTTTTTTCGAGATATGAAAAATTTTCACCAATAACATTTTGTTGACCTGATCGAGTCCAACGATATTCTCTACATACTTTTTTCCATATCTTGTTTAGTTTTTGAGATTTTGATGCTTTCATGACAATAAATACATAATAGTGGAACTACCTATAGCGGACACTACATAGCCTACTTTAGACCTCCGCGAGCACGTGTTTGTTGACCTGATCGAGTTCAATGATATTCTTCGTACACTTTTTTCCATATCTTGTTTAGTTTTTGAGATCTTGATGCTTTCATAACAATAAATACATAATAGTGGAACTACCTATAGCGGACACTACATAGCCTACTTTAGACCTCCGCGAGCACGTGGCATGAACATAATGATTCACTAGAAACACCAATTCCATCTGAATCCCTCATGAGCAAAATGCCTATGATCTCTTCTAAGTGCAGGAAGACCTTTAAGGGAGGAGAAAAAAAGCCATTTCGTTTGTATTTCACATTTTATTGTGTGTATAATACGGACTTATTCAAATTCATCGAAACGAAAACTATCGCCAAGTCTCGACGAATTTTTTAATCTAAGTCCGACACAATTTTTTTTTTTTTCGAGATATGAAAAATTTTCACCAATAACATTTTGTTGACCTGATCGAGTCCAACGAAATTCTCTACATACTTTTTTCAATATCTTGTTTAGTTCTTGAGATTTTGATGCTTTCATAATAATAAATACATAATAGTGGAACTACCTATAGCGGACACTACATAGCCTACTGTAGACCTCCGCGAGCACGTGGCATGAACTTGAAACCGCAATTCCATCTGAATACCTTATGAGCAAAATGCCTATGATCCCTTCTAAGAGCAGGAAGGCCTTTTAGATTATACTAAGCTATTTCGTTTGTATTTTAATTTATATTGTGTGTTTAAAACGGATTTATTCAAATTCGTCGAAACGAAAACTATCGCCAAGTCTTGTTGAATTTTTTAATGCAAAGTCCGACATAATTTTTTTTTTTTCGAGATATGAAAAATTTTCACCAACAACTTTTTGTTGACCTGATCGAGTTTAATGATATTCTACGTACATTTTTTTCCATATCTTGTTTAGTTTTTGAGATTTTGATGCTTTCATAACAATAAATACATAATAGTGGAACTACCTATAGCGGACACTACATAGCCTTCTTTAGACCTCCTCGAGCACGTGGCATGAACATAATGATTCACTTGAAACCGCAATTCCATCTGAAACCCTCATGAGCAAAATGCCTATGATCTCTTCTAAGAGCAGGAAGGCCTTTTAGATTATACTAAGCTATTTCGTTTGTATTTTAGTTTATATTGTGTGTTTAATACGGACTTATTCAAATTCGTCGAAACGAAAACTATCGCCAAGTCTTGACGAATTTTTTAATGCAAAGTCCGACACAATTTTTTTTTTTCGAGATATGAAAAATTTTCACCAATAACATTTTGGTTGACCTGATCGAGTCCAACGATATTCTCTACATACTTCTTTCCATATCTTGTTTAGTTTTTGAGATTTTGATGCTTTCATAACAATAAATACATAATAGTAGAACTACCTATAGCGGACATACAGAGCCTACTGTAGACCTCCTCGAGCACGTGGCATGAACATAATGATTCACTAGAAACACCAATTCCATCTGAATCCCTCATGAGCAAAATGCCTATGATCTCTTCTAAGAGCAGGAAGGCCTTTTAGATTATACTAAGCTATTTCGTTTGTATTTTAGTTTATATTGTGTGTTTAATACGGACTTATTCAAATTCGTCGAAACGAAAACTTTCGCCAAGTCTTGACGAATTTTTTAATGCAAAGTCCGACACAATTTTTTTTTTTCGAGATATGAAAAATTTTCACCAACAACTTTTTGTTGACCTGATCGAGTTCAATGATAATCTTCGTACACTTTTTTCCATATCTTGTTTAGTTTTTGAGATTTTGATGCTTTCATAACAATAAATACATAATAGTGGAACTACCTATAGCGGACACTACATAGCCTACTTTAGACCTCCGCGAGCACGTGGCATGAACATAATGATTCACTAGAAACACCAATTCCATCTGAATCCCTCAGGAGCAAAATGCCTATGATCTCTTCTAAGTGCAGGAAGACCTTTTAGATTATACTAAGCTATATCGTTTGTATTTTACTTTATATTGTGTGTATAATACGGACTTATTCAAATTCGTCGAAACGAAAACTATCGCCAAGTCTCGACGAATTTTTTTAATCCAAGTCCGACACAATTTTTTTTTTTTCGAGATATGAAAAATTTTCATCAATAACATTTTGTTGTCCTGATCGAGTCCAACGATATTCTCTACATACTTTTTTCCATATCTTGTTTAGTTTTTGAGATTTTGATGCTTTCATAACAATAAATACATAATAGTGGAACTACCTATAGCGGACACTACAGAGCCTACTGTAGACCTCCTCGAGCAAGTGGCATGAACATAATGATTCACTAGAAACACCAATTCCATCTGAATCCCTCATGAGCAAAATGCCTATGATCTCTTCTAAGAGCAGGAAGGCCTTTTAGATTATACTTAGCTATTTCGTTTGTATTTTAGTTTATATTGTGTGTTTAATACGGACTTATTCAAATTCGTCGAAACGAAAACTTTCGCCAAGTCTTGACGAATTTTATTAATGCAAAGTCCGACACATTTTTTTTTTCGAGATATGAAAAATTTTCACCAACAACTTTTTGTTGACCTGATCGAGTTCAATGATATTCTTCGTACACTTTATTGCATATTTTGTTTAGTTTTTGAGATTTTGATGCTTTCATAACAATAAATACATAATAGTGGAACTACCTATAGCGGACACTACATAGCCTACTTTAGACCTCCGCGAGCACGTGGCATGAACATAATGATTCACTAGAAACACCAATTCCATCTGAATCCCTCAGGAGCAAAATGCCTATGATCTCTTCTAAGTGCAGGAAGACCTTTTAGATTATACTAAGCTATTTCGTTTGTATTTTACTTTATATTGTGTGTATAATACGGACTTATTCAAATTCGTCGAAACGAAAACTATCGCCAAGTCTCGACGAATTTTTTAAGGCCAAGTCCGTCACAATTTTTTTTTTTCGAGATATGAAAAATTTTCACCATCAACTTTTTGTTGACCTGATCGAGTTCAATGATATTCTTCGTACACTTTTTTCCATATCTTGTTTAGTTTTTGAGATCTTGATGCTTTCATAACATAAATACATAATAGTGGAATTACCTATAGCGGACACTACAGAGCCTACTGTAGACCTCCGCGAGCACGTGGCATGAACCTAATGATTCACTAGAAATACCAATTCCATCTGAATCCCTCATGAGCAAAATGCCTATGATCTCTTCTAAGTGCAGGGAAGACCTTTAAGGGAGGAGAAAAAAAAAGCCATTTCGTTCGTATTTCACATTTTATTGTGTGTTTAATACGGACCTATTCAAATTCGTCGAAACGAAAACTTTCGTCAAGTCTTGACGAATTTTTTAATGCAAAGTCCGACACAATTTTTTTTTTTTTCGAGATATGAAAAATTTTCACTAACAACTTTTTGTTGACCTGATCGAGTCCAACGATATTCTCCCTACACATTTTTCCATATCTAGTTTAGTTTTTGAGAATTTGATGCATTCATAACAATAATTACTTACAGTGAAACCACCTACGTCGGACACTACATAACCTACTGTAGACCTCTGCCAGAACGTGGCATGAATATCATGATTCACTTGTAACCCCAATTTCATTTAAATTTCTCGGGAGCAAAATGCCTAAGAGCAGAAAGACCTTTTAGATTATACTAAGCTTTAATATTTTGTTTGTATTTCACATTTTATTGTTTGTATAATACGGACTTATTCAAATTCGTCGAAACGAAAACTTTCGCCAAGTCTCGACGAATTTTTTAAGGCTAAGACCGACACAATTTTTTTTTTCGAGATATGAAAAATTTTCACCAACAACTTTTTGTTGACCTGATTGAGTTCAATGATATTCTTCCTACACTTTTTTCCATATCTTGTGTAGTTTTTGAGATTTTGATGCTTTCATAACAATAAATACATAATAGTGGAATTACCTATATCGGATACTACATAGCCTACTGTAGACCTCCACGAGCACGTGGCATAAACATAATGATTCACTTCAAACCCCAATTCCATCTGAATCCCTCAAGAGCAAAATGCCTATGATCTCTTCTAAGTGCAGGAAGACCTTCTAGATTATACTAAGCCATTTCGTTTGTATTTCACATTTTATTGTGTGTATAATACGGACTTATTCCCATTCGTCGAAACGAAAACTATCGATAAGTCTCGACGAATTTTTTTAATCTAAGTCCGACACAATTTTTTTTTATCGAGATATGAAAAATTTTCACCAATAACATTTTGTTGACCTGATCTAGTCCAACGATATTCTCTTCATACCTTTTTCCATATCTTGTTTAGTTTTTGAGATTTTGATGCTTTCATAACAATAAATACATAATAGTGGAACTACCTATAGCGGACACTACAGAGACTACTGTAGACCTCCGCGAGCACGTGGCATGAACATAATGATTCACTAGAAACACCAATTCCATCTGAATCCCTCAGGAGCAAAATGCCTATGATCTCTTCTAAGTGCAGGAAGACCTTTTAGATTATACTAAGCTATTTCGTTTGTATTTCACATTATATTGTGTGTATAATACGGACTTATTCAAATTCGTCGAAACGGAAACTATCGCCAAGTCTCGACGAATTTTTTTAGGCTAAGTCCAGACACAATTTTTTTTTTTCGAGATATGAAAAATGTTCACCAATAACTTTTTGTTGAGCTTATCGAGTTCAATGATATTCTCCCCACACATTTTTCTATATCTAGTTTAGTTTTTGAGATTTTGATGGTTTCATAACAATAATTACTATATAGTGGAACCACCTACATCGGACACTACATAGCCTACTGTAGACCTCTGCAAGAACGTGGCATGAATATGATGATTCACTTGAAACCCCAATATCATTTAAATTTCTCAGGAGCAAAACGCCTAAGAGCAGAAAGACCTTTTACTAAGCTTTCATATTTTGTTTGTATTTTACATTGTATTGTGTGTTTAATAAAGACTTATTCAAATTCGTCGAAAGGAAAATTAACGCCAAGTATCGACGAATTTTTTAGGCCAAGTCTAGGCACAATTTTTTTTTCGAGATATGAAAAATTTTCATCCATAACTTTTTGTTGACCTGATCGAGTTAAATGATATTCTCCGTACACTTTTTTCCATATCTTGTTTAGTTTTTGAGATGTTGATGCTTTCATAACAATAAATACATAATAGTGGAACTACCTATAGCGGACAATACATAGCCTACTGTAGACCTCCGCGAGCACGTGGCATGAACATAATGATTCACTTGAAACCGCAATTCCATCTGAATCCCTTATGAGCAAAATGCCTATGATCTCTTCTAAGAGCAGGAAGACCTTTTAGATTATACTAAGCTATTTTGTTTGTATTTTACTTTATATTGTGTGTATAATACGGACTTATTCAAATTCGTCGAAACCAAAACTATCGCCAAGTCTCGACGTATTCTTTAAGGCAAAGTCCGACACAATTTTTTTTTTTCGAGATATGAAAAATTTTCACCAACATTTTTTTGTTGACCTGATCGAGTTCAATGATATTCTTCGTACAGTTTTTTCCATATCTTGTTTAGTTTTTGAGATTTTGATGCTTTCATAACAATAAATACATAATAGTGGAACTACCTATAGCGGACACTACATAGCCTACTTTAGACCTCCGCGAGCACGTGGCATGAACATAATGATTCACTTGAAACCGCAATTCCACCTGAATCCCTCAAGAGCAAAATGCCTATGATCTCTTCTAAGAGCAGGAAGACCTTTTAGATTATAGTAAGTTATTTCGTTTGTATTTTACTTTATATTGTGTGTATAATACGGACTTATTCAAATTCGTCGAAACCAAAACTATCGCCAAGTCTCGACGTATTCTTTAAGGCAAAGTCCGACACAATTTTTTTTTTTCGAGATATGAAAAATTTTCACCAATAACTCTTTGTTGACCTGATCGAGTCCTACGATATTCTCTCCATACTTTTTTCCATATCTTGTTTAGTTTTTGAGATTTTGATGCTTTCATAACAATAAATACATAATAGTGGAACTACCTATAACGGACACTACATAGCCTACTTTAGACCTCCGCGAGCACGTGGCATGAACATAATGATTCACTAGAAACACCAATTCCATCTGAATCCCTCAGGAGCAAAATGCCTATGATCTCTTCTAAGTGCAGGAAGACCTTTTAGATTATACTAAGCTATATCGTTTGTATTTTACTTTATATTGTGTGTATAATACGGACTTATTCAAATTAGTCGAAACGAAAACTTTCGCCAAGTCTTGTCGAATTTTTTAATGCAAAGTCCGACACATTTTTTTTTTTTTTCGAGATATGAAAAATTTTCACCAACAACTTTTTGTTGACCTGATCGAGTTCAATGATATTCTTCGTACACTTTTTTCCATATTTTGTTTAGTTTTTGAGATTTTGATGCTTTCATAACAATAAATACATAATAGTGGAACTACCTATAGCGGACACTACATAGCCTACTTCAGACCTCCGCGAGCACGTGGCATGAACATAATGATTCACTAGAAACACCAATTCCATCTGAATCCCTCAGGAGCAAAATGCCTATGATCTCTTCTAAGAGCAGGAAGACCTTTTAGATTATACTAAGCTATTTCGTTTGTATTTTACTTTATATTGTGTGTATAATACGGACTTATTCAAATTCGTCGAAACGAAAACTATCGCCAAGTCTCGACGAATTTTTTAAGGCCAAGTCCGTCACAATTTTTTTTTTCGAGATGAGAAAAATTTTCACCAACAACTTTTTGTTGACCTGATCGCGTTCAATGATATTCTTCGTACACTTTTTCCATATCTTGTTTAGTTTTTGAGATCTTGATGCTTTCATAACAATAAATACATAATAATGGAATTACCTATAGCGGACACTACAGAGCCTACTATAGACCTCCGCGAGCACGTGGCATGAACCTAATGATTCACTAGAAATACCAATTCCATCTGAATCCCTCATGAGCAAAATGCCTATGATCTCTTCTAAGTGCAGGAAGACCTTTAAGGGAGGAGAAAAAAAAGCCAATTCGTTTGTATTTCACATTTTATTGTTTGTATAATACGGACTTATTCAAATTCGTCGAAACGAAAACTATCGCCAAGTCTCGACGAATTTTTTAATCTAAGTCCGACACAATTTTTTTTTTTTTCGAGATATGAAAATTTTCATCAATAACATTTTGTTGACCTGATCGAGTCCAACGAAATTCTCTACATACTTTTTTCCATATCTTGTTTAGTTTTTGAGATTTTGATGCTTTCATAACAATAAATACATAATAGAGGAACTACCTATAGCGGACACTACAGAGCCTACTGTAGACCTCCGCGAGCACGTGCATGATCATAATGATTCACTAGAAACACCAATTCCATCTGAATCCCTCAGGAGCAAAATGCCTATGATGTCTTCTAAGAGCAGGAAGACCTTTAAGATTATACTAAGCTATTTCGTTTTAATTTTACATTATATTGTGTGTATAATACGGACTTATTCAAATTCGTCGAATTAAAAACTATCGCCAAGTCTCGACGAATTTTTTAAGGCCAAGTCCGACACAATTTTTTTTTTTTCGAGATATGAAAAATTTTCACCTATAACTTTTTGTTGACCTGATCGAGTCCAACGATAATCTCCCCAAACATTTTTCCATATCTTGTTTAGTATTTGCGATTTGGATGCTTTCATAACAATAATTACTTAATAGTGGAACTACCTACAGCGGACACTACATAGCCTACTGTAAATCTCCGCGACCACGTGGCATGAACATAATGATTCACTTGAAACACCAATTTCATCTGAATCCCTCATGAGCAAAATGCCTATGATCTCTTCTAAGAGCAGGAAGACCTTTTAGATTATACTATTTCGTTTGTACTTTACATTATATTGTGTGTTTAATACGGACTTATTCGAATTCGTCGAAACGAAAACTATCGCCAAGTCTCGCCGAATTTCTTGAGGCCAAGTCCGACACAATTTTTTTTTTTCGAGATATGAAAAATTTTCACCATTAACTTTTTGTTGACCTGATCGAGTCCTACGATATTCTCTCCATACTTTTTTCCATATCTTGTTTAGTTTTTGAAATTTTGATGCTTTCATAACAATAAATACATAATAGAGGAACTACCTATAGCGGACACTACAGAGCCTACTGTAGACCTCCGCGAGCACGTGGCATGAACATAATGATTCACTAGAAACACCAATTCCATCTGAATCCCTCAGGAGCAAAATGCCTATGATCTCTTTTAAGAGCAGGAAGACCTTTTAGATTATACTAAGCTATTTCGTTTGTAGTTTACTTTATATTGTGTGTATAATACGGACTTATTCAAATTCGTCGAAACGAAAACTATCGCCAAGTCTCGAAGAATTTTTTAAGGCTAAGTCCGACACAATTTTTTTTTTTCGAGATATGAAAAATTTTCACCAACAACTTTTTGTTGACCTGATCGAGTTCAATGATATTCTTCGTAGACTTTTTTCCATATCTTGTTTAGTTTTTGAGATTTTGATGCTTTCATAACAATAAATACATAATAGTGGAATTACCTATAGCGGACACTACAGAGCCTACTGTAGACCTCCGCGAGCACGTGGCATGAACATAATGATTCACTAGAAACACTAATTCTATCTGAATCCCTCATGAGCAAAATGCCTATGATCTCTTCTAAGTGCAGGAAGACCTTTAAGGGAGGAGAAAAAAAAGCCATTTCGTTTGTATTTCATATTTTATTGTGTGTATAATACGGACTTATTCAAATTCGTCGAAACGAAAACTATCGCCAAGTCTCGCCGAATTTCTTGAGGCCAAGTCCGACACAATTTTTTTTTTTCGAGATATGAAAAATTTTCACCAATAACTTTTTTTTGACCTGATCGAGTCCTACGATATTTTCTCCATACTTTTTTCCATATCTTGTTTATTTTTGAGATTTTGATGCTTTCATAACAATAAATACATAATAGTGGAACTACCTATAGCGGACACTACAGAGCCCACTGTAGACCTCCGCGAGCACGTGGCATGAACATAATGATTCCCTAGAAACACCAATTCCATCTGAATCCCTCAGGAGCAAAATGCCTATGATCTCTTTCTAGGAAGACCTTTTAGATTATACTAAGCTATTTCGTTTGTATTTTACTTTATATTGTGTGTATAATACGGACTTATTCAAATTCGTCGAAACGAAAACTATCGCCAAGTCTCGACGAATTTTTTTTATCTAAGTCCGACACAATTTTTTTTTTCGAGATATGAAAAATTTTCACCAATAACATTTTGTTGACCTGATTGACTCTACATACTTTTTTCCATATCTTGTTTAGTATTTGAGATTTTGTGCTTTCATAACAATAAATACATAATAGTGGAACTACCTATAGCGGACACTACATAGCCTACTGTGGACCTCCGCGAGCACGTGGCATGAACATAATGATTCACTTGAAACCGCAATTCCATCTGAATCCCTTATGAGCAAAATGCCTATGATCCCTTCTAAGAGCAGGAAGGCCTTTTAGATTATACTAAGCTATTTCGTTTGTATTTTAATTTATATTGTGTGTTTAATACGGACTTATTCAAATTCGTCGAAACGAAAACTATCGCCAAGTCTCGACGAATTTTTTAATCTAAGTCCGACACAATTTTTTTTTTTTTCGAGATATGAAAAATTTTCACCAATAACATTTTGTAGACCTGATCGAGTCCAACGAAATTCTCTACATACTTTTTTCCATATCTTGTTTAGTTCTTGAGATTTTGATGCTTTCATAATAATAAATACATAATAGTGGAACTACCTTCAGCGGACACTACATAGCCTACTGTAGACCTCTGCGAGCACGTGGCATGAACATAATGATTCACTTGAAACCGCAATTCCATCTGAATCCCTTATGAGCAAAATGCCTATGATCCCTTCTAAGAGCAGGAAGGCCTTTTAGATTATACTAAGCTATTTCGTTTGTATTTTAATTTATATTGTGTGTTTAATACGGACTTATTCAAATTCGTCGAAACGAAAACTATCGCCAAGTCTCGACAAATTTTTTAAGGCCAAGTCCGACACAATTTTTTTTTTTCGAGATATAAAAATGTTCACCCATCACTTTTTGTTGACCTGATCGAGTCCAACGATATTCTCCCCATACTTTTTTCCATATCTTGTTTAGTTTTTGAGATTTTGATGCTTTCATAACAATAATTAGTTAATAGTGGAACCACCTACAACGGTTACTACATAGTACTGTAGATCTCCGCGAGCACGTGGCATGAACATAATGATTCACTTGAAACCCCAATTCCATCTGAATCCCTCATGAGCAAAATGCCTATGATCTCTTCTAAGAGCAGGAAGACCTTTTAGATTATACTAAGCTATTATGTTTGTACTTTACATTATATTGTGTGTTTAATACGGACTTATTCGAATTCGTCGAAACGAAAACTATCGCCAAGTCCCGACGAATTTCTTGAGGCTAAGTCAAACACAATTTTTTTTTTTCGAGATATGAAAAATTTTCACCAATAACTTTTTGTTGACCTGATCGAGTCCAACGATATTCTCCCTACACATTTTTCCATATCTAGTTTAGCTTTTGAGATTTTGATGCATTCATAACAATAAATACTTACAGTAGAACCACCTACATCGGACAATACATAACCTACTGTAGACCTCTGCGAGAACGTGGCATGAATATCATGATTCACTTGTAACCCCAATTTCATTTAAATTTCTCGGGAGCAAAATGCCTAAGAGCAGGAAGACCTTTTAGATTATACTAAGCTTTCATCTTTTGTTTGTATTTTACATTATATTGTGTGTTTAATACGGACTTATTCAAATTCATCGAAACGAAAATTATCGCCAAGTCTCGACGAATTTTTTTAGGCCAAGTCTAGACACAATTTTTTTTTACGAGATATGAAAAATTTTCATCAATAAATTTTTGTTGACCTGATCGAGTTCTATGATATTCTCCGTACACTTTTTTCCATATCTTGTTTAGTTTTTGAGATTTTGATGCTTTCATAACAATTATTACTATATAGTGGAACCACCTACATCGGACACTACATAGCCTACTGTAGACATCTGCAAGAACGTGGCATGAATATGATGATTCACTTGAAACCCCAATTTCATTTAAATTTCTCAGGAGCAAAACGCCTAAGAGCAGGAAGACCTTTTACTAAGCTTTCATATTTTGTTTGTATTTTATATTATATTGTGTGTTTAATATGGACTTATTCAATTCGACGAAACGAAAATTAACGCCAAGTATCGACGAATTTTTTAGGCCAAGTCTAGGCACAATTTTTTTTTTTTCGAGATATGAAAAATTTTTACGTATAACTTTTTGTTGACATGATCTAGTTCTATGATATTCTCCGTACACTTTTTTCCATATCTTGTTTAGTTTTTGAGATTTTGATGCTCTCATAACAATAAATACATAATAAGGGAATTACCGACAGCGGACACTACAGAGCCTTCTGCAGACCTCCGCGAGCACGTGGCATGAACATAATGATTCACTTGAAACCGCAATTCCATCTGAATCCCTTATGAGCAAAATGCCTATGATCTCTTCTAAGAGCAGGAAGACCTTTTAGATTATACTAAGCTATTTCGTATGTATTTTACTTTATATTGTGTGTATAATACGGACTTATTCAAATTCGTCGAAACGAAAACTATCGACAAGTCTCGACGAATTTTTTTAAGCTAAGTCCGACACAATTTTTTTTTTTTCGAGATATGAAAAATTTTCACCAATAACATTTTGTTGACCTGATCGAGTCCAACGATATTCTCTATATACTTTTTTCCATATCATGTTTAGTTTTTGAGATTTTGATGCTTTCATAACAATAAATACATTATAGTGGAACTACCTATAGCGGACACTACATAGCCTACTTTAGACCTCCGCGAGCACGTGGCATGAACATAATGATTCACTAGAAACACCAATTCCATCTGAATCCCTCATGAGCAAAATGCCTATGATCTCTTCTAAGAGCAGGAAGGCCTTTTAGATTATACTTAGCTATTTCGTTTGTATTTTAGTTTATATTGTGTGTTTAATACGGACTTATTCAAATTCGTCGAAACGAAAACTTTCGCCAAGTCTTGACGAATTTTTTAATGCAAAGTCCGACACATTTTTTTTTTTTTCGAGATATGAAAAATTTTCACCAACAACTTTTTGTTGACCTGATCGAGTTCAATGATATTCTTCGTACACTTTTTTCCATATTTTGTTTAGTTTTTGAGATTTTGATGCTTTCATAACAATAAATACATAATAGTGGAACTACCTATAGCGGACACTACATAGCCTACTTTAGACCTCCGCGAGCACGTGGCATGAACATAATGATTCACTAGAAACACCAATTCCATCTGAATCCCTCAGGAGCAAAATGCCTATGATCTCTTTCTAGGAAGACCTTTTAGATTATACTAAGCTATTTCGTTTGTATTTTACTTTATATTGTGTGTATAATACGGACTTATTCAAATTCGTCGAAACGAAAACTATCGCCAAGTCTCGACGAATTTTTTAAGGCCAAGTCCGTCACAATTTTTTTTTTTCGAGATACGAAAAATTTTCACCAACAACTTTTTGTTGACCTGATCGCGTTCAATGATATTCTTCGTACACTTTTTTCCATATCTTGTTTAGTTTTTGAGATCTTGATGCTTTCATAACAATAAATACATAATAATGGAATTACCTATAGCGGACACTACAGAGCCTACTGTAGACCTCCGCGAGCACGTGGCATGAACCTAATGATTCACTAGAAATACCAATTCCATCTGAATCCCTCATGAGCAAAATGCCTATGATCTCTTCTAAGTGCAGGAAGACCTTTAAGGGAGGAGAAAAAAAAGCCATTTCGTTTGTATTTCACATTTTATTGTGTGTATAATACGGACTTATTCAAATTCGTCGAAACGAAAACTATCGCCAAGTCTCGACGAATTTTTTAATCTAAGTCCGACACAATTTTTTTTTTTTCGAAATATGAAAAATATTCACCAATAACATTTTGTTGACCTGATCGAGTCCAACGAAATTCTCTACATACTTTTTTCCATATCTTGTTTAGTTCTTGAGATTTTGATGCTTTCATAATAATAAATACATAATAGTGGAACTACCTACAGCGGACACTACATAGCCTACTGTAGACCTCCGCGAGCACGTGGCATGAACATAATGATTCACTTGAAACCGCAATTCCATCTGAATCCCTCATGAGCAAAATGCCTATGATCTCTTCGAAGAGCAGGAAGGCCTTTTAGATTATACTAAGCTATTTCGTTTGTATTTTAATTTATATTGTGTGTTTAATACGGACTTATTCAAATTCGTCGAAACGAAAACTATCGCCAAGTCTTGACGAATTTTTTAATGCATAGTCCGACAAAATTTTTTTTTTTTCAAGATATGAAAAATTTCACCAACAACTTTTTGTTGACCTGATCGAGTTTAATGATATTCTTCGTACACTTTTTTCCATATCTTGTTTAGTTTTTGAGATTTTGATGCTGTCATAACAATAAATACATAATAGTGGAACTACCTATAGCGGACACTACATAGCCTACTTTAGACCTCCGCGAGCACGTGGCATGAACATAATGATTCACTAGAAACACCAAATCCATCAGAATCCGTCAGGAGCAAAATGCCTATGATCTCTTCTAAGTGCAGGAAGACCTTTTAGATTATACTAAGCTATTTCGTTTGTATTTCACATTATATTGTGTGTATAATACGGACTTATTCAAATTCGTCGAAACGGAAACTATCGCCAAGTCTCGACGAATTTTTTTAGGCTAAGTCCAGACACAATTTTTTTTTTTCGAGATATGAAAAATTTTCACCAATAACTTTTTGTTCTGCTGATCGAGTCCAACGATATTCTCCCTACACATTTTACCATATCTAGTTTAGTTTTTGAGAATTTGATGCATTCATAACAATAATTACTTACAGTGAAACCACCTACGTCGGACACTACATAACCTACTGTAGACCTCTGCCAGAACGTGGCATGAATATCATGATTCACTTGTAACCCCATTTTCATTTAAATTTCTCGGGAGCAAAATGCCTAAGAGCAGAAAGACCTTTTAGATTATACTAAGCTTTAATATTTTGTTTGTATTTTACATTATATTGTGTGTATAATACGGACTTATTCAAATTCGTCGTAACGAAAACTATCGCCAAGTCTCGACGAATTTTTTAAGGCTAAGACCGACACAATTTTTTTTTTCGAGATATGAAAAATTTTCACCAACAACTTTTTGTTGACCTGATCGAGTTCAATGATATTCTTCGTACACTTTTTTCCATATCTTGTGTAGTTTTTGAGATTTTGATGCTTTCATAACAATAAATACATAATAGTGGAACTACCTATAGCGGACACTACAGAGACTACTGTAGACCTCCGCGAGCACGTGGCATGAACATAATGATTCACTAGAAACACCAATTCCATCTGAATCCCTCAGGAGCAAAATGCCTATGATCTCTTCTAAGTGCAGGAAGACCTTTTAGATTATACTAAGCTATTTCGTTTGTATTTCACATTATATTGTGTGTATAATACGGACTTATTCAAATTCGTCGAAACGGAAACTATCGCCAAGTCTCGACGAATTTTTTTAGGCTAAGTGCAGACACAATTTTTTTTTTTCGAGATATGAAAAATGTTCACCAATAACTTTTTGTTGAGCTTATCGAGTTCAATGATATTCTACCCACACATTTTTCCATATCTAGTTTTGTTTTTAAGATTTTGATGGTTTCATAACAATAATTACTATATAGTGGAACCACCTACATCGGACACTACATAGCCTACTGTAGACCTCTGCAAGAACGTGGCATGAATATGATGATTCACTTGAAACCCCAATATCATTTAAATTTCTCAGGAGCAAAACGCCTAAGAGCAGGAAGACCTTTTACTAAGCTTTCATATTTTGTTTGTATTTTACATTGTATTGTGGTTTAATACAGACTTATTCAAATTCGTCGAAACGAAAATTAACGCCAAGTATCGACGAATTTTTTAGGCCAAGTCTAGGCACAATTTTTTTTTCGAGATATGAAAAATTTTCATCTATAACTTTTTGTTGACCTGATCGAGTTAAATGATATTCTCCGTACACTTTTTTCCATATCTTGTTTAGTTTTTGAGATGTTGATGCTTTCATAACAATAAATACATAATAGTGGAACTACCTATAGCGGACAATACATAGCCTACTGTAGACCTCCGCGAGCACGTGGCATGAACATAATGATTCACTTGAAACCGCAATTCCATCTGAATCCCTTATGAGCAAAATGCCTATGATCTCTTCTAAGAGCAGGAAGACCTTTTAGATTATACTAAGCTATTTCGTTTGTATTTTACTTTATATTGTGTGTATAATACGGACTTATTCAAATTCGTCGAAACGAAAACTATCGCTAAGTCTCAACGAATTTTTTAAGGCAAAGTCCGACACAATTTTTTTTTTTTCGAGATATGAAAAATTTTCACCAACAACTTTTTGTTGACCTGATCGAGTTCAATGATATTCTTCGTACAGTTTTTTCCATATCTTGTTTAGTTTTTGAGATTTTGATGCTTTCATAACAATAAATACATAATAGTGGAACTACCTATAGCGGACACTACATAGCCTACTTTAGACCTCCGCGAGCACGTGGCATGAACATAATGATTCACTTGAAACCGCAATTCCACCTGAATCCCTCATGAGCAAAATGCCTATGATCTCTTCTAAGAGCAGGAAGACCTTTTAGATTATACTAAGCTATTTCGTTTGTATTTTACTTTATATTGTGTGTATAATACGGACTTATTCAAATTCGTCGAAACGAAAACTATCGCCAAGTCTCGACGTATTCTTTAAGGCAAAGTCCGACACAATTTTTTTTTTTTCGAGATATGAAAAATTTTCACCAATAACTCTTTGTTGACCTGATCGAGTCCTACGATATTCTCTCCATACTTTTTTCCATATCTTGTTTAGTGTTTGAGATTTTGATGCTTTCATAACAATAAATACATAATAGTGGAACTACCTATAGCGGACACTACAGAGCCTACTTTAGACCTCCGCGAGCACGTGGCATGAACATAATGATTCACTTGAAACCGCAATTCCACCTGAATCCCTCATGAGCAAAATGCCTATGATCTCTTCTAAGAGCAGGAAGACCTTTTAGATTATACTAAGCTATTTCGTTTGTATTTTACTTTATATTGTGTGTATAATACGGACTTATTCAAATTCGTCGAAACGAAAACTATCGCTAAGTCTCAACGAATTTTTTAAGGCAAAGTCCGACACAATTTTTTTTTTTTCGAGATATGAAAAATTTTCACCAACAACTTTTTGTTGACCTGATCGAGTTTAATGATATTCTTCGTACACTTTTTTCCATATCTTGTTTAGTTTTTGAGATTTTGATGCTTTCATAACAATAAATACATAACAGTGGAACTACCTATAGCGGACACTACATAGCCTACTTTAGACCTCCGCGAGCACGTGGCATGAACATAATGATTCACTAGAAACACCAATTCCATCTGAATCCCTCAGGAGCAAAAGGCCTATGATCTCTTCTAAGAGCAGGAAGACCTTTTAGATTATACTAAGCTATTTCGTTTGTATATTACATTATATTGTGTGTTTAATATGGACTTATTCAAATTCGTCGAAACGAAAATTATTGCCAAATCTCGACGAATTTTTTTAGGCCAAGTCTAGACACAATTTTTTTTTTCGAGAAAAATTTTCATCAATAACTTTTTGTTGACCTGATCGAGTTCAATGATATTCTCCGTACACTTTTTTCCATAACTTGTTTAGTTTTTGAGATTTTGATGATTTCATAACAATAATTACTTTATAGTGGAACCACCTACAGCGGACACTACATAGCCTACTGTACACCTCCGCGAGCACGTGGCATGAATATAATGATTCACTTAAAACCCCAATTCCATTTGAATCCCTCATGTTCCCTCATGTTCTTTCTATGAGCAGGAAGTCCTATCAGATACCCAGTTTTATTTCATATTTCGTTTGTATTTTACATTATATTGTATGTATAATACGGACCTATCCAAATTCGTCGAAACGAAACTATTTGCCAAGTCACGACGAAATTTTTTAGGCTTAGTCCAGACACAATTTTTTTTTTCGAGTTTTGAAAAATTTTCACCAATAACTTTCTGTTGACCTGATCGAGTCCAACGATATTATATATTATATTATATATTCTCCCTACACATTTTTCCATATCTTGTTTAGTTTTTGAGATTTTGATGCTTTCATAACAATAATTACTTATTAGTGGAACTACCTACAGCGGACACTACATAGCCTACTGTAGACTTTCGCGAGCACGTGGCATAAACATAATGATTCACTTCAAACCCCAATTCCATCTGAATCCCTCAAGAGCAAAATGCCTATGATCTCTTCTAAGAGCAGGAAGACCTTTTAGATTATACTAAGCTATTTCGTTAGTATTTTACATTATATTGTATTCATAATACGGACTTATTCAAATTCGTCGAAATGAAAATTATCGCCAAGTCTCGACGAATTTTTTAAGGCTAAGTCTAACAAATTTTTTTTTTTTTTCGAGATATGAGAAATTTTCACCAACAACTTTTTGTTGACCTGATCGAGTTCAATGATATTCTTCTTACACTTTTTTTCATATCTTGTTTAGTTTTTGAGATTTTGATGCTTTCATAACAATAAATACATAATAGTGGAATTACCTATAGCGGACACTACAGATCCTACTGTAGACCTCCGCGAGCACGTGGCATGAACATAATGATTCACTTGAAACCCCAATTCCATCTGAATCCCTCATGAGCAAAATGCCTATGATCTCTTCTAAGAGCAGGAAGACCTTTCAGATTATACTAAGCTATTTCGTTTGTACTTTACATTATATTGTGTGTTTAATACGGACTTAATCGAATTCGTCGAAACGAAAACTATCGCCTAGTCTCGCCGAATTTCTTGAGGCTAAGTCCGACACAATTTTTTTTGTTTTTCGAGATATGAAAATTTTTCACCAATAATTTTTTGTTGACCTGATCGAGTCCAACGATATTCTTTTCATACTTTTTTCCATATCTCGTTTAGTTTTTGAGATTTTGATGCTTTCATAACAATAAATACATAATAGTGGAACTACCTATAGCGGACACTACATAGCCTACTGTAGACCTCCGCGAGCACGTGGCATGAATATAATGATTTACTTGAAACCGCAATTCCATCTGAATCCCTCATGAGCAAAATGCCTATGATCTCTTCTAAGAGCAGGAAGACCTTTTAGATTATACTAAGCTATTTCGTTTGTATTTTACTTTTTATTGTGTGTATAATACGGACTTATTCTAATTCGTCGAAACGAAAACTATCGCTAAGTCTCGACGAATTTTTTAAGGCTAAGTCCTACACAATTTTTTTTTTTCGAGATATGAAAAATTTTCACCAACAACTTTTTGTTGACCTGATCGAGTTCAATGATATTCTCCGAACACTTTTTTCCATATCTTGTTTAGTTTTTGAGATTTTGATGCTTTCATAACAATAAATACATAATAAGGTAAATACCTACAGCGGACTCTACATAGGCTACTGTAGACCTCTGCAAGAACGTGGCATGAATATGATAATTCACTTGTAACCCCAATTTCATTTAAATTTCTCAGGAGCAAAATGCCTAAGAGCAGGAAGACCTTTTACTAAGCTTTCATATTTTGTTTGTATTTTACATTATATTGTGTGTTTAATACGGACTTATTCAAATTCGTAGAAACGAAAATTAAGTCATATTTCGACGAATTTTTTTAGGCCAAGTCTAGACACAATTTTTTTTTACGAGATATGAAAAATTTTCATCAATAACTTTTTGTTGACCTGATCGAGTTCAATAATATTCTCCGTACACTTTTTTCCATAACTTCTTTAGTTTTTGAGATTTTGATGCTTTCATAACAATAAATACATAATAAGGGAATTACCTACAGCGGACACTACATAGCCTTCTGTAGACCTCCGCGAGCAAGTGGCATGAACATAATGATTCACTTGAAACCCCAATTCCATCTGAATCCCTCATGAGCAAAATGCCTATGATGTCTTCTAAGAGCAGGAAGACCTTTAAGATTATACTAAGCTAGTTCGTTTTAATTTTACATTATATTGTGTGTATAATACGGACTTATTCAAATTCGTCGAATTAAAAACTA
This sequence comes from Chrysolina haemoptera, assembly GCA_958298965.1. NCBI lineage: Eukaryota > Metazoa > Arthropoda > Insecta > Coleoptera > Chrysomelidae > Chrysolina > Chrysolina haemoptera. The sequence continues at coordinate 20,716,894 of OY282588.1, read as the reverse complement.
TCGCCAAGTCTCGACGAATTTTTTAAGGCCAAGTCCGACACAATTTTTTTTTTTTCGAGATATGAAAAATTTTCACCTATAACTTTTTGTTGACCTGATCGAGTCCAACGATAATCTCCCCAAACATTTTTCCATATCTTGTTTAGTATTTGCGATTTGGATGCTTTCATAACAATAATTACTTAATAGTGGAACTACCTACAGCGGACATTACATAGCCTACTGTAAATCTCCGCGAGCACGTGGCATGAACATAATGATTCACTTGAAACACCAATTTCATCTGAATCCCTCATGAGCAAAATGCCTATGATCTCTTCTAAGAGCAGGAAGACCTTTTAGATTATACTATTTCGTTTGTACTTTACATTATATTGTGTGTTTAATACGGACTTATTCGAATTCGTCGAAACGAAAACTATCGCCAAGTCTCGCCGAATTTCTTGAGGCCAAGTCCGACACAATTTTTTTTTTTCGAGATATGAAAAATATTCACCAATAACTTTTTGTTGACCTGATCGAGTCCTACGATATTCTCTCCATACTTTTTTCCATATCTTGTTCAGTTTTTGAGATTTTGATGCTTTCATAACAATAAATACATAATAGAGGAACTACCTATAGCGGACACTACAGAGCCTACTGTAGACCTCCGCGAGCACGTGGCATGAACATAATGATTCACTAGAAACACCAATTCCATCTGAATCCCTCAGGAGCAAAATGCCTATGATCTCTTTTAAGAGCAGGAAGACCTTTTAGATTATACTAAGCTATTTCGTTTGTATTTTACTTTATATTGTGTGTATAATACGGACTCAATCGAATTCGTCGAAACGAAAACTATCGCCTAGTCTCGCCGAATTTCTTGAGGCTAAGTCCGACACAATTTTTTTTGTTTTTCGAGATATGAAAATTTTTCACCAATAAATTTTTGTTGACCTGATCGAGTCCAACGATATTCTTTTCATACTTTTTTCCATATCTCGTTTAGTTTTTGAGATTTTGATGCTTTCATAACAATAAATACATAATAGTGGAACTACCTATAGCGGACACTACATAGCTTACTTCAGACCTCCGCGAGCACGTGGCATGAACATAATGATTCACTAGAAACACCAATTCCATCTGAATCCCTCAGGAGCAAAATGCCTATGATCTCTTCTAAGTGCAGGAAGACCTTTTAGATTATACTAAGCTATATCGTTTGTATTTTACTTTATATTGTGTGTATAATACGGACTTATTCAAATTCGTCGAAACGAAAACTATCGCCAAGTCTCGACGAATTTTTTTAATCCAAGTCCGACACAATTTTTTTTTTTCGAGATATGAAAAATTTTCACCAATAACATTTTGTTGACCTGATCGAGTCCAACGATATTCTCTACATACTTTTTTCCATATCTTGTTTAGTTTTTGAGATTTTGATGCTTTCATAACAATAAATACATAATAGTGGAACTACCTATAGCGGACACTACAGAGCCTACTGTAGACCTCCTCGAGCACGTGGCATGAACATAATGATTCACTAGAAACACCAATTCCATCTGAATCCCTCATGAGCAAAATGCCTATGATCTCTTCTAAGAGCAGGAAGGCCTTTTAGATTATACTTAGCTATTTCGTTTGTATTTTAGTTTATATTCTGTGTTTAATACGGACTTATTCAAATTCGTCGAAACGAAAACTTTCGCCAAGTCTTGTCGAATTTTTTAATGCAAAGTCCGACACATTTTTTTTTTTTTCGAGATATGAAAAATTTTCACCAACAACTTTTTGTTGACCTGATCGAGTTCAATGATATTCTTCGTACACTTTTTTCCATATTTTGTTTAGTTTTTGAGATTTTGATGCTTTCATAACAATAAATACATAATAGTGGAACTACCTATAGCGGACACTACATAGCCTACTTTAGACCTCCGCGAGCACGTGGCATGAACATAATGATTCACTAGAAACACCAATTCCATCTGAATCCCTCAAGAGCAAAATGCCTATGATCTCTTTCTAGGAAGACCTTTTAGATTATACTAAGCTATTTCGTTTGTATTTTACTTTATATTGTGTGTATAATACGGACTTATTCAAATTCGTCGAAACGAAAACTATCGCCAAGTCTCGACGAATTTTTTAAGGCCAAGTCCGTCACAATTTTTTTTTTCGAGATATGAAAAATTTTCACAGACAACTTTTTGTTGACCTGATCGCGTTCAATGATATTCTTCGTACACTTTTTTCCATATCTTGTTTAGTTTTTGAGATCTTGATGCTTTCATAACAATAAAAACATAATAATGGAATTACCTATAGCGGACACTACAGAGCCTACTATAGACCTCCGCGAGCACGTGGCATGAACCTAATGATTCACTAGAAATACCAATTCCATCTGAATCCCTCATGAGCAAAATGCCTATGATCTCTTCTAAGTGCAGGAAGACCTTTAAGGGAGGAGAAAAAAAAAGCCAATTCGTTTGTATTTCACATTTTATTGTTTGTATAATACGGACTTATTCAAATTCGTCGAAACGAAAACTATCGCCAAGTCTCGACGAATTTTTTAATCTAAGTCCGACACAATTTTTTTTTTTTTCGAGATATGAAAAATTTTCACCAATAACATTTTGTTGACCTGATCGAGTCCAACGAAATTCTCTACATACTTTTTTCCATATCTTGTTTAGTTTTTGAGATTTTGATGCTTTCATAACAATAAATACATAATAGAGGAACTACCTATAGCGGACACTACAGAGCCTACTGTAGACCTCCGCGAGCACGTGCATGATCATAATGATTCACTAGAAACACCAATTCCATCTGAATCCCTCAGGAGCAAAATGCTTATGATGTCTTCTAAGAGCAGGAAGACCTTTAAGATTATACTAAGCTTTTTCGTTTTAATTTTACATTATATTGTGTGTATAATACGGACTTATTCAAATTCGTCGAATTAAAAACTATCGCCAAGTCTCGACGAATTTTTTAAGGCCAAGTCCGACACAATTTTTTTTTTTTCGAGATATGAAAAATTTTCACCTATAACTTTTTGTTGACCTGATCGAGTCCAACGATAATCTCCCCAAACATTTTTCCATATCTTGTTTAGTATTTGCGATTTGGATGCTTTCATAACAATAATTACTTAATAGTGGAACTACCTACAGCGGACACTACATAGCCTACTGTAAATCTCCGCGAGCACGTGGCATGAACATAATGATTCACTTGAAACACCAATTTCATCTGAATCCCTCATGAGCAAAATGCCTATGATCTCTTCTAAGAGCAGGAAGGCCTTTTAGATTATACTTAGCTATTTCGTTTGTATTTTAGTTTATATTGTGTGTTTAATACGGACTTATTCAAATTCGTCGAAACGAAAACTTTCGCCAAGTCTTGACGAATTTTTTAATGCAAAGTCCGACACATTTTTTTTTTTTCGAGATATGAAAAATTTTCACCAACAACTTTTTGTTGACCTGATCGCGTTCAATGATATTCTTCGTACACTTTTTTCCATATCTTGTTTAGTTTTTGAGATCTTGATGCTTTCATAACAATAAATACATAACAGTGGAACTACCTATAGCGGACACTACATAGCCTACTTTAGACCTCCGCGAGCACGTGGCATGAACATAATGAGTCACTAGAAACACCAATTCCATCTGAATCCTTCAGGAGCAAAATGCCTATGATCTCTTCTAAGAGCAGGAAGACCTATTAGATTATACTAAGCTATTTCGTTTGTATATTACATTATATTGTGTGTTTAATATGGACTTATTCAAATTCGTCGAAACGAAAATTATTGCCAAATCTCGACGAATTTTTTTAGGCCAAGTCTAGACACAATTTTTTTTTTCGAGAAAAATTTTCATCATTAACTTTTTGTTGACCTGATCGAGTTCAATGATATTCTCCGTACACTTTTTTCCATAACTTGTTTAGTTTTTGAGATTTTGATGATTTCATAAGAATAATTACTTTATAGTGGAACCACCTACAGCGTACACTACATAGCCTACTGTACACCTCCGCGAGCACGTGGCATGAACATAATGATTCACTTAAACCCCCAATTCCATTTGAATCCCTCATGTTCCCTCATGTTCTTTCTATGAGCAGGAAGTCCTATCAGATACCCAGTTTTATTTCATATTTCGTTTGTATTTTACATTATATTGTATGTATAATACGGACCTATTCAAATTCGTCGAAACGAAACTATTTGCCAAGTCACGACGAAATTTTTTATGCTTAGTCCAGACACAATTTTTTTTTTCGAGTTTTGAAAAATTTTCACCAATAACTTTCTGTTGACCTGATCGAGTCCAACGATATTATATATTATATTATATATTCTCCCTACACATTTTTGAGATTTTGATGCTTTCATAACAATAATTACTTATTAGTGGAACTACCTACAGCGGACACTACATAGCCTACTGTAGACTTTCGCGAGCACGTGGCATAAACATAATGATTCACTTCAAACCCCAATTCCATCTGAATCCCTCAAGAGCAAAATGCCTATGATCTCTTCTAAGTGCAGGAAGACCTTTTAGATTATACTAAGCCATTCCGTTTGTATTTCACATTTTATTGTGTGTATAATACGGACTTATTCAAATTCGTCGAAACGAAAACTATCGCCAAGTCTCGACGAATTTTTTTAATCCAAGTCCGACACAATTTTATTTTTTTCGAGTAATGAAAAATTTTCACCAATAACATTTTGTTGACCTGATCGAGTCCAACGATATTCTCCACATACTTTTTTCCATATCTTGTTTAGTTTTTGAGATTTTGATGCTTTCATAACAATAAATACATAATAGTGGAACTACCTATAGCGGACACTACATAGCCTACTGTAGACCTCCGCGAGCACGTGGCATGAACATAATGATTCACTTGAAACCGCAATTCCATCTGAATCCCTTATGAGCAAAATGCCTATGATCTCTTCTAAGAGCAGGAAGTCCTTTTAGATTTTACTAAGCTATTTCGTTTGTATTTTACTTTATATTGTGTGTATAATACGGACTTATTCAAATTCGTCGAAACGAAAACTATCGCCAAGTCTCGACGAGTTTTTTAATGCTAAGTCCGACACAATTTTTTTTTTCGAGATATGAAAAATTTTCACCAACAACTTTTTGTTGATCGAGTTCAATGATATTCTTCGTAAACTTTTTTCCATATCTTGTTTAGTTTTTGAGATCTTGATGCTTTCATAACAATAAATACATAATAGTGGAATTACCTATAGCGGACACTACAGAGCCTACTGTAGACCTCCGCGAGCACGTGGCATGACCATAATGATTCACTAGAAACACCAATTCCATCTGAATCCCTCATGAGCAAAATGCCTATGATCTCTTCTAAGTGCAGGAAGACCTTTAAGGGAGGAGAAAAAAAAAAGCCATTTCGTTTGTATTTCACATTTTATTGTGTGTTTAATACGGACTTATTCAAATTCGTCGAAACGAAAACTATCGCCAAGGGTCTTGACGAATTTTTTAATGCAAAGTCCGACATAATTTTTTTTTTTCGAGATAAGAAAAATTTTCACCAACAACTTTTTGTTGACCTGATCGAGTTTAAAGATATTCTTCGTACACTTTTTTCCATATCTTGTTTAGTTTTTGAGATGTTGATGCTTTCATAACAATAAATACATAATAGTGGAACTACCTATAGCGGACACTACATAGCCTACTGTAGACCTCCGCGAGCACGTGGCATGAACATGATTCACTTGAAACCGCAATTCCATCTGAATCCCTCATGAGCAAAATGACTATGATCTCTTCTAAGAGCAGGAAGGCCTTTTAGATTATACTAAGCTATTTCGTTTGTATTTTAGTTTATATTGTGTGTTTAATACGGACTTATTCAAATTCGTCGAAACGAAAACTATCGCCAAGTCTTGAATTTTTTAAGGCAAAGTCCGACACAATTTTTTTTTTTCGAGATATGAAAAATTTTCACCAACAACTTTTTGTTGACCTGATCGAGTTTAATGATATTCTTCGTACACTTTTTTCCATATCTTGTTTAGTTTTTGAGATTTTGATGCTTTCATAACAATAAATACATAATAGTGGAACTACCTATAGCGGACACTACATAGCCTACTGTAGACCTCCGCGAGCACGTGGCATGAACATGATTCACTTGAAACCGCAATTCCATCTGAATCCCTCATGAGCAAAATGACTATGATCTCTTTTAAGAGCAGGAAGGCCTTTTAGATTATACTTAGCTATTTCGTTTGTATTTTAGTTTATATTCTGTGTTTAATACGGACTTATTCAAATTCGTCGAAACGAAAACTTTCGCCAAGTCTTGTCGAATTTTTTAATGCAAAGTCCGACACATTTTTTTTTTTTTTCGAGATATGAAAAATTTTCACCAACAACTTTTTGTTGACCTGATCGAGTTCAATGATATTCTTCGTACACTTTTTTCCATATTTTGTTTAGTTTTTGAGATTTTGATGCTTTCATAACAATAAATACATAATAGTGGAACTACCTATAGCGGACACTACATAGCCTACTTCAGACCTCCGCGAGCACGTGGCATGAACATAATGATTCACTAGAAACACCAATTCCATCTGAATCCCTCAGGAGCAAAATGCCTATGATCTCTTTCTAGGAAGACCTTTTAGATTATACTAAGCTATTTCGTTTGTATTTTACTTTATATTGTGTGTATAATACGGACTTATTCAAATTCGTCGAAACGAAAACTATCGCCAAGTCTCGACGAATTTTTTAAGGCCAAGTCCGTCACAATTTTTTTTTTTTCGAGATAAGAAAAATTTTCACCAACAACTTTTTGTTGACCTGATCGCGTTCAATGATATTCTTCGTACACTTTTTCCATATCTTGTTTAGTTTTTGAGATGTTGATGCTTTCATAACAATAAATACATAATAGTGGAACTACCTATAGCGGACAATACATAGCCTACTGTAGACCTCCGCGAGCACGTGGCATGAACATAATGATTCACTTGAAACCGCAATTCCATCTGAATCCCTTATGAGCAAAATGCCTATGATCTCTTCTAAGAGCAGGAAGACCTTTTAGATTATACTAAGCTATTTCGTTTGTATTTTACTTTATATTGTGTGTATAATACGGACTTATTCAAATTCGTCGAAACGAAAACTATCGCCAAGTCTCGACGAATTTTTTAAGGCCAAGTCCGTCACAATTTTTTTTTTTCGAGATAAGAAAAATTTTCACCAACAACTTTTTGTTGACCTGATCGCGTTCAATGATATTCTTCGTACACTTTTTCCATATCTTGTTTAGTTTTTGAGATGTTGATGCTTTCATAACAATAAATACATAATAGTGGAACTACCTATAGCGGACACTACATAGCCTACTTTAGACCTCCGCGAGCACGTGGCATGAACATAATGATTCACTAGAAACACCAATTCCATCTGAATCCCTCAGGAGCAAAATGCCTATGATCTCTTCTAAGAGCAGGAAGACCTTTTAGATTATACTAAGCTATTTCGTTTGTATATTACATTATATTGTGTGTTGAATATGGACTTATTCAAATTCGTCGAAACGAAAATTATTGCCAAATCTCGACGAATTTTTTTAGGCCAAGTCTAGACACAATTTTTTTTTTCGAGAAAAATTTTCATCAATAACTTTTTGTTGACCTGATCGAGTTCAATGATATTCTCCGTACACTTTTTTCCATAACTTGTTTAGTTTTTGAGATTTTGATGATTTCATAACAATAATTACTTTATAGTGGAACCACCTACAGCGGACACTACATAGCCTACTGTACACCTCCGCGAGCACGTGGCATGAATATAATGATTCACTTAAAACCCCAATTCCATTTGAATCCCTCATGTTCCCTCATGTTCTTTCTATGAGCAGGAAGTCCTATCAGATACCCAGTTTTATTTCATATTTCGTTTTCATTTTACATTATATTGTATGCATAATACGGACCTATTCAAATTCGTCGAAACGAAACTATTTGCCAAGTCACGACGAAATTTTTTAGGCTTAGTCCAGACACAATTTTTTTTTTCGAGTTTTGAAAAATTTTCACCAATAACTTTCTGTTGACCTGATCGAGTCCAACGATATTATATATTATATTATATATTCTCATTACACATTTTTCCATATCTTGTTTAGTTTTTGAGATTTTGATGCTTTCATAACAATAATTACTTATTAGTGGAACTACCTACAGCGGACACTACATAGCCTACTGTAGACTTTCGCGAGCACGTGGCATAAACATAATGATTCACTTCAAACCCCAATTCCATCTGAATCCCTCATGAGCAAAATGCCTATGATCTCTTCTAAGAGCAGGAAGGCCTTTTAGATTATACTAAGCTATTTCGTTTGTATTTTAGTTTATATTGTGTGTTTAATACGGACTCATTCAAATTCATCGAAACGAAAATTATCGCCAAGTTTCGACGAATTTTTTTAGGCAAAGTCTAGACACAATTTTTTTTTTCGAGATTTGAAAAATTATCATCAATGACTTTTTGTTGACCTGATCGAGTCCTATGATACTTACAGTACACATTTTTCCATATCTAGTTTAGCTTTTGAGATTTTGATGCATTCATAACAATAAATACTTACAGTAGAACCACCTACATCGGACAATACATAACCTACTGTAGACCTCTGCGAGAACGTGGCATGAATATCATGATTCACTTGTAACCCCAATTTCATTTAAATTTCTCGGGAGCAAAATGCCTAAGAGCAGGAAGACCTTTTAGATTATACTAAGCTTTCATCTTTTGTTTGTATTTTACATTATATTGTGTGTTTAATACGGACTTATTCAAATTCATCGAAACGAAAATTATCGCCAAGTCTCGACGAATTTTTTTAGGCCAAGTCTAGACACAATTTTTTTTTACGAGATATGAAAAATTTTCATCAATAAATTTTTGTTGACCTGATCGAGTTCTATGATATTCTCCGTACACTTTTTTCCATATCTTGTTTAGTTTTTGAGATTTTGATGCTTTCATAACAATAATTACTATATAGTGGAACCACCTACATCGGACACTACATAGCCTACTGTAGACATCTGCAAGAACGTGGCATGAATATGATGATTCACTTGAAACCCCAATTTCATTTAAATTTCTCAGGAGCAAAACGCCTAAGAGCAGGAAGACCTTTTACTAAGCTTTCATATTTTGTTTGTATTTTATATTATATTGTGTGTTTAATATGGACTTATTCAATTCGACGAAACGAAAATTAACGCCAAGTATCGACGAATTTTTTAGGCCAAGTCTAGGCACAATTTTTTTTTTTCGAGATATGAAAAATTTTCACGTATAACTTTTTGTTGACATGATCTAGTTCTATGATATTCTTTGTACACTTTTTTCCATATCTTGTTTAGTTTTTGGGATTTTGATGCTCTCATAACAATAAATACATAATAAGGGAATTACCGACAGCGGACACTACAGAGCCTTCTGCAGACCTCCGCGAGCACGTGGCATGAACATAATGATTCACTTGAAACCGCAATTCCATCTGAATCCCTTATGAGCAAAATGCCTATGATCTCTTCTAAGAGCAGGAAGACCTTTTAGATTATACTAAGCTATTTCGTATGTATTTTACTTTATATTGTGTGTATAATACGGACTTATTCAAATTCGTCGAAACGAAAACTATCGACAAGTCTCGACGAATTTTTTTAAGCTAAGTCCGACACAATTTTTTTTTTTCGAGATATGAAAAATTTTCACCAATAACATTTTGTTGACCTGATCGAGTCCAACGATATTCTCTATATACTTTTTTCCATATCATGTTTAGTTTTTGAGATTTTGATGCTTTCATAACAATAAATACATAATAGTGGAACTACCTATAGCGGACACTACATAGCCTACTTTAGACCTCCGCGAGCACGTGGCATGAACATAATGATTCACTAGAAACACCAATTCCATCTGAATCCCTCAGGAGCAAAATGCCTATGATCTCTTTTAAGTGCAGGAAGACCTTTTAGATTATACTAAGCTATTCCGTTTGTATTTTAATTTATATTGTGTGTTTAATACGACTTATTCAAATTCGTCGAAACGAAAACTATCGCCAAGTCTTGACGAATTTTTTAATGCAAAGTCCGACATAATTTTTTTTTTTTTCGAGATATGAAAAATTTTCACCAACAACTTTTTGTTGACCTGATCGAGTTTAATGATATTCTTCGTACACTTTTTTCCATATCTTGTTTAGTTTTTGAGATGTTGATGCTTTCATAACAATAAATACATAATAGTGGAACTACCTATAGCGGACACTACATAGCCTACTTTAGACCTCCGCGAGCACGTGGCATGAACATAATGATTCACTTGAAACCGCAATTCCATCTGAATCCCTCATGAGCAAAATGCCTATGATCTCTTCTAAGAGCAGGAAGGCCTTTTAGATTATACTAAGCTATTTCGTTTGTATTTTAGTTTATATTGTGTGTTTAATACGGACTTATTCAAATTCGTCGAAACGAAAACTATCGCCAAGTCTTGACGAATTTTTTAATGCAAAGTCCGACACAATTTTTTTTTTTCGAGATATGAAAAATTTTCACCAATAACATTTTGTTGACCTGATCGAGTCCAACGATATTCTCTACATACTTTTTTCCATATCTTGTTTAGTTTTTGAGATTTTGATGCTTTCATGACAATAAATACATAATAGTGGAACTACCTATAGCGGACACTACATAGCCTACTTTAGACCTCCGCGAGCACGTGGCATGAACAAAATGATTCACTAGAAACACCAATTCCATCTGAATCCCTCAGGAGCAAAATGCCTATGATCTCTTCTAAGTGCAGGAAGACCTTTTAGATTATACTAAGCTATTTCGTTTGTATTTTACTTTATATTGTGTGTATAATACGGACTTATTCAAATTCGTCGAAACGAAAACTATCGCCAAGTCTCGACGAATTTTTTAAGGCCAAGTCCGTCACAATTTTTTTTTTTCGAGATATGAAAAATTTTCACCATCAACTTTTTGTTGACCTGATCGCGTTCAATGATATTCTTCGTACACTTTTTTCCATATCTTGTTTAGTTTTTGAGATCTTGATCTTGATGCTTTCATAACAATAAATACATAATAGTGGAACTACCTATAGCGGACACTACATAGCCTACTTTAGACCTCCGCGAGCACGTGGCATGAACATAATGATTCACTTGAAACCGCAATTCCATCTGAATCCCTCATGAGCAAAATGCCTATGATCTCTTCTAAGAGCAGGAAGGCCTTTTAGATTATACTAAGCTATTTCGTTTGTATTTTAGTTTATATTGTGTGTTTAATACGGACTTATTCAAATTCGTCGAAACGAAAACTATCGCCAAGTCTTGACGAATTTTTTAATGCAAAGTCCGACACAATTTTTTTTTTTCGAGATATGAAAAATTTTCACCAATAACATTTTGTTGACCTGATCGAGTCCAACGATATTCTCTACATACTTTTTTCCATATCTTGTTTAGTTTTTGAGATTTTGATGCTTTCATGACAATAAATACATAATAGTGGAACTACCTATAGCGGACACTACATAGCCTACTTTAGACCTCCGCGAGCACGTGGCATGAACAAAATGATTCACTAGAAACACCAATTCCATCTGAATCCCTCAGGAGCAAAATGCCTATGATGTCTTCTAAGAGCAGCAAGACCTTTAAGATTATACTAAGCTATTTCGTTTGTATTTTACTTTATATTGTGTGTATAATACGGACTTATTCAAATTCGTCGAAACGAAAACTATCGCCAAGTCTCGACGAATTTTTTAAGGCCAAGTCCGTCACAATTTTTTTTTTTCGAGATATGAAAAATTTTCACCATCAACTTTTTGTTGACCTGATCGCGTTCAATGATATTCTTCGTACACTTTTTTCCATATCTTGTTTAGTTTTTGAGATCTTGATGCTTTCATAACAATAAATACATAATAGTGGAATTACCTATAGCGGACACTACAGAGCCTACTGTAGACCTCCGCGAGCACGTGGCATGAACTCAATGATTCACTAGAAATACCAATTCCATCTGAATCCCTCATGAGCAAAATGCCTATGATCTCTTCTAAGTGCAGGGAAGACCTTTAAGGGAGGAGAAAAAAAAAGCCATTTCGTTTGTATTTCACATTTTATTGTGTGTATAATACGGACCTATTCAAATTCTTCGAAACGAAAACTTTCGCCAAGTCTTGACGAATTTTTTAATGCAAAGTCCGACACAATTTTTTTTTTTTCGAGATATGAAAAATTTTCACCAACAACTTTTTGTTGACCTGATCGAGTTCAATGATAATCTTCGTACACTTTTTTCCATATCTTGTTTAGTTTTTGAGATTTTGATGCTTTCATAACAATAAATACATAATAGTGGAACTACCTATAGCGGACACTACATAGCCTACTTTAGACCTCCGCAAGCACGTGGCATGAACATAATGATTCACTAGAAACACCAATTCCATCTGAATCCCTCAGGAGCAAAATGCCTATGATCTCTTCTAAGTGCAGGAAGACCTTTTAGATTATACTAAGCTATATCGTTTGTATTTTACTTTATATTGTGTGTATAATACGGACTTATTCAAATTCGTCGAAACGAAAACTATCACCAAGTCTCGACGATTTTTTTTTAATCCAAGTCCGACACAATTTTTTTTTTTTCGAGATATGAAAAATTTTCACCAATAACATTTTGTTGACCTGATCGAGTCCAACGATGTTCTCTACATACTTTTTTCCATATCTTGTTTAGTTTTTGAGATTTTGATGCTTTCATAACAATAAATACATAATAGTGGAACTACCAATAGCGGACACTACAGAGCCTACTGTAGACCTCCTCGAGCACGTGGCATGAACATAATGATTCACTAGAAACACCAATTCCATCTGAATCCCTCATGAGCAAAATGCCTATGATCTCTTCTAAGAGCAGGAAGGCCTTTTAGATTATACTTAGCTATTTCGTTTGTATTTTAGTTTATATTGTGTGTTTAATACGGACTTATTCAAATTCGTCGAAACGAAAACTTTCGCCAAGTCTTGACGAATTTTTTAATGCAAAGTCCGACACATTTTTTTTTTTTTCGAGATATGAAAAATTTTCACCAACAACTTTTTGTTGACCTGATCGAGTTCAATGATATTCTTCGTACACTTTTTTCCATATTTTGTTTAGTTTTTGAGATTTTGATGCTTTCATAACAATAAATACATAATAGTGGAACTACCTATAGCGGACACTACAGAGCCTACTGTAGACCTCCTCGAGCACGTGGCATGAACATAATGATTCACTAGAAACACCAATTCCATCTGAATCCCTCATGAGCAAAATGCCTATGATCTCTTCTAAGAGCAGGAAGGCCTTTTAGATTATACTTAGCTATTTCGTTTGTATTTTAGTTTATATTGTGTGTTTAATACGGACTTATTCAAATTCGTTGAAACGAAAACTTTCGCCAAGTCTTGACGAATTTTTTAATGCAAAGTCCGACACATTTTTTTTTTTTTCGAGATATGAAAAATTTTCACCAACAACTTTTTGTTGACCTGATCGCGTTCAATGATATTCTTCGTACACTTTTTTCCATATCTTGTTTAGTTCTTGAGATTTTGATGCTTTCATTATAATAAATACATAATAGTGGAACTACCTACAGCGGACACTACATTGCCTACTGTAGACCTCCGCGAGCACGTGGCATGAACATAATGATTCACTTGAAACGGCAATTCCATCTGAATCCCTCATGAGCAAAATGCCTATGATCTCTTCGAAGAGCAGGAAGGCCTTTTAGATTATACTAAGCTATTTCGTTTGTATTTTAATTTATATTGTGTGTTTAATACGGACTTATTCAAATTCGTCGAAACGAAAACTATCGTCAAGTCTCGACGAATTTTTTAAGGCAAAGTCCGACACAATTTTTTTTTTCAAGATATGAAAAATTTTCACCAACAACTTTTTGTTGACCTGATCGAGTTCAATGATATTCTTCGTACACTTTTGTCCATATCTTGTGTAGTTTTTGAGATTTTGATGCTTTCATAACAATAAATACATAATAGTGGAATTACCTATAGCGGATACTACATAGCCTACTGTAGACCTCCACGAGCACGTGGCATAAATATAATGATTCACTAGAAACACCAATTCCATCTGAATCCCTCAGGAGCAAAATGCCTATGATCTCTTCTAAGTGCAGGAAGACGTTTTAGATTATACTAAGCTATTTCGTTTGTATTTCACATTATATTGTGTGTATAATACGGACTTATTCAAATTCGTCGAAACGGAAACTATCGCCAAGTCTCGACGAATTTTTTTAGGCTAAGTCCAGACACAATTTTTTTTTTTCGAGATATGAAAAATGTTCACCAATAACTTTTTGTTGAGCTTATCGAGTTCAATGATATTCTCCCCACACATTTTTCCATATCTAGTTTAGTTTTTGAGATTTTGATGGTTTCATAACAATAATTACTATATAGTGGATCCACCTACATCGGACACTACATAGCCTACTGTAGACCTCTGCAAGAACGTGGCATGAATATGATGATTCACTTGAAACCCCAATATCATTTAAATTTCTCAGGAGCAAAACGCCTAAGAGCAGGAAGACCTTTTACTAAGCTTTCATATTTTGTTTGTATTTTACATTGTATTGTGTGTTTAATACAGACTTATTCAAATTCGTCGAAACGAAAATTAACGCCAAGTATCGACGAATTTTTTAGGCCAAGTCTAGGCACAATTTTTTTTTTGAGATATGAAAAATTTTCATCTATAACTTTTTGTTGAACTGATCGAGTTAAATGATATTCTCCGTACACTTTTTTCCATATCTTGTTTAGTTTTTGAGATGTTGATGCTTTCATAACAATAAATACATAATAGTGGAACTACCTATAGCGGACAATACATAGCCTACTGTAGACCTCCGCGAGCACGTGGCATGAACATAATGATTCACTTGAAACCGCAATTCCATCTGAATCCCTTATGAGCAAAATGCCTATGATCTCTTCTAAGAGCAGGAAGACCTTTTAGATTATACTAAGCTATTTCGTTTGTATTTTACTTTATATTGTGTGTATAATACGGACTTATTCAAATTCGTCGAAACGAAAACTATCGCTAAGTTTCAACGAATTTTTTAAGGCAAAGTCCGACACAATTTTTTTTTTTTCGAGATGTGAAAAATTTTCACCAACAACTTTTTGTTGACCTGATCGAGTTCAATGATATTCTTCGTACAGTTTTTTCCATATCTTGTTTAGTTTTTGAGATTTTGATGCTTTCATAACAATAAATACATAATAGTGGAACTACCTATAGCGGACACTACATAGCCTACTTTAGACCTCCGCGAGCACGTGGCATGAACATAATGATTCACTTAAAACCGCAATTCCACCTGAATCCCTCATGAGCAAAATGCCTATGATCTCTTCTAAGAGCAGGAAGACCTTTTAGATTATACTAAGCTATTTCGTTTGTATTTTACTTTATATTGTGTGTATAATACGGACTTATTCAAATTCGTCGAAACGAAAACTATCGCCAAGTCTCGACGTATTCTTTAAGGCAAAGTCCGACACAATTTTTTTTTTCGAGATATGAAAAATTTTCACCAACAACTATTTGTTGACCTGATCGAGTTCAATGATATTCTACGTACACTTTTTTCCATATCTTGTTTAGTTTTTGAGATGTTGATGCTTTCATAACAATAAATACATAATAGTGGAACTACCTATAGCGGACACTACAGAGCCTACTGTAGACCTCCGCGAGCACGTGGCATGAACATAATGATTCACTAGAAACACCAATTCCATCAGAATCCCTCAGGAGCAAATCGCCTATGATCTCTTCTAAGAGCAGGAAGACCTTTTAGATTATACTAAGCTATTTCGTTTGTATATTACATTATATTGTATGTTGAATATGGACTTATTCAAATTCGTCGAAACGAAAATTATTGCCAAATCTCGACGAATTTTTTTAGGCCAAGTCTAGACACAATTTTTTTTTTCGAGAAAAATTTTCATCAATAACTTTTTGTTGACCTGATCGAGTTCAATGATATTCTCCGTACACTTTTTTCCATAACTTGTTTAGTTTTTGAGATTTTGATGATTTCATAACAATAATTACTTTATAGTGGAACCACCTACAGCGGACACTACATAGCCTACTGTACACCTCCGCGAGCACGTGGCATGAATATAATGATTCACTTAAAACCCCAATTCCATTTGAATCCCTCATGTTCCCTCATGTTCTTTCTATGAGCAGGAAGTCCTATCAGATACCCAGTTTTATTTCATATTTCGTTTTCATTTTACATTATATTGTATGCATAATACGGACCTATTCAAATTCGTCGAAACGAAACTATTTGCCAAGTCACGACGAAATTTTTTAGGCTTAGTCCAGACACAATTTTTTTTTTCGAGTTTTGAAAAATTTTCACCAATAACTTTCTGTTGACCTGATCGAGTCCAACGATATTATATATTATATTATATATTCTCCCTACACATTTTTCCATATCTTGTTTAGTTTTTGAGATTTTGATGCTTTCATAACAATAATTACTTATTAGTGGAACTACCTACAGCGGACACTACATAGCCTACTGTAGACTTTCGCGAGCACGTGGCATAAACATAATGATTCACTTCAAACCCCAATTCCATCTGAATCCCTCAAGAGCAAAATGCCTATGATCTCTTCTAAGAGCAGGAAGACCTTTTAGATCATACTAAGCTATTTCGTTAGTATTTTACATTATATTGTATTTATAATACGGAATTATTCAAATTCGTCGAAATGAAAATTATCGCCAAGTCTCGACGAATTTTTTAAGGCTAAGTCTAACAAATTTTTTTTTTTTCGAGATATGAAAAATTTTCACCAACAACTTTTTGTTGACCTGATCGAGTTCAATGATATTCTTATCACTCTTTTTTTCATATCTTGTTTAGTTTTTGAGATTTTGATGCTTTCATAACAATAAATACATAATAGTGGAATTACCTATAGCGGACACTACAGATCCTACTGTAGACCTCCGCGAGCACGTGGCATGAACATAATGATTCACTTGAAACCCCAATTCCATCTGAATCCCTCATGAGCAGAATGCCTATGATCTCTTCTAAGAGCAGGAAGACCTTTCAGATTATACTAAGCTATTTCGTTTGTACTTTACATTATATTGTATGTTTAATACGGACTTAATCGAATTCGTCGAAACGAAAACTATCGCCTAGTCTCGCCGAATTTCTTGAGGCTAAGTCCGACACAATTTTTTTTGTTTTTCGAGATATGAAAATTTTTCACCAATAATTTTTTGTTGACCTGATCGAGTCCAACGATATTCTTTTCATACTTTTTTCCATATCTCGTTTAGTTTTTGAGATTTTGATGCTTTCATAACAATAAATACATAATAGTGCAACTACCTATAGCGGACACTACATAGCCTACTGTAGACCTCCGCGAGCACGTGGCATGAATATAATGATTCACTTGAAACCGCAATTCCATCTGAATCCCTCATGAGCAAAATGCCTATGATCTCTTCTAAGAGCAGGAAAACCTTTTAGATTATACTAAGCTATTTCGTTTGTATTTTACATTATATTGTGTGTATAATACGGAGGACTTATTCAAATTCGTCGAAACTAAAACTATCGCCAAGTCTCGACGAATTTTTTTAGGCTAAGTCCGACACAATTTTTTTTTCGAAATATGAAAAATTTTCACCCATAACTTTTTGTTGACCTGATCGAGTCCAACGATATTCTTCCCAAACATTTTTCCATATCTTGTTTAGTTTTTGAGATTTGGATGCTTTCATAAAAATAATTACTTAATAGTGGAACTACCTACGGACACTACATAGCCTACTGTAAATCTCCGCGAGAACGTGGCATGAACATAATGATTCACTTGAAACCGCAATTCCATCTGAATCCCTTATGAGCAAAATGTCTATGATCTCTTCTAAGAGCAGGAAGGCCTTTTAGATTATACTAAGCTATTTCGTTTGTATTTTAATTTATATTGTGTGTTTAATACGGACTTATTCAAATTCGTCGAAACGAAAACTATCGACAAGTCTTGACGAATTTTTTAATGCAAAGTCCGACACAATTTTTTTTTTTCGAGATATGAAAAATTTTCACCAACAACTATTTGTTGACCTGATCGAGTTTAGTGATATTCTTCGTACACTTTTTTCCATATCTTGTTTAGTTTTCGAGATTTTGATGCTTTCATAACAATAAATACATAACAGTGGAACTACCTATAGCGGACACTACATAGCCTACTTTAGACCTCCGCGAGCACGTGGCATGAACATAATGATTCACTAGAAACACCAATTCCATCTGAATCCCTCAGGAGCAAAATGCCTATGATCTCTTCTAAGAGCAGGAAGACCTTTTAGATTTTACTAAGCTATTTCGTTTGTATTTTACTTTATATTGTGTGTATAATACGGACTCATTCAAATTCGTCGAAACGAAAACTATCGCCAAGTCTCGACGAATTTTTTAATGCTAAGTCCGACACAATTTTTTTTTTCGAGATATGAAAAATTTTCACCAACAACTTTTTGTTGATCGAGTTCAATGATATTCTTCGTACACTTCTTCCATATCTTGTTTAGTTTTTGAGATCTTGATGCTTTCATGACAATAAATACATAATAGTGGAATTACCTATAGCGGACACTACAGAGCCTACTGTAGACCTCCGCGAGCACGTGGCATGACCATAATGATTCACTAGAAACACCAATTCCATCTGAATCCCTCATGAGCAAAATGCCTATGATCTCTTCTAAGTGCAGGAAGACCTTTAAGGGAGGAGAAAAAAAAAGCCATTTCGTTTGTATTTCACATTTTATTGTGTGTATAATACGGACTTATTCAAATTCGTCGAAACGAAAACTATCGCCAAGTCTCGACGAATTTTTTAATGCTAAGTCCGACACAATTTTTTTTTTTTCGAGATATGAAAAATTTTCACCAATAACATTTTTTGACCTGATCGAGTCCAACGATATTCTCTACATACTTTTTTCCATATCTTGTTTAG